>JAXQKE010000027.1:0-104466 GCA_037042355.1 Candida sp. Y128-05E | reverse complement strand
GTAAAGATCCGTGCCTCAAGCGTGTAAAGATCCGTGCCTCAAGCGTGTAAAGATCCGTGCCTCAAGCGTGTAAAGATTGGAGTCGTCCTTTTCCTTCTAAGGCAAATTCCTCGACACTCATTGATACAATCTAACGTCTGAAACTTCAGAGTATTATTTGATCAATTCAATATTCTATCTAGTTTGCATATTTATGTAGTTAGATTCTTCTTGTTCATGTTTTGGCTTCTACCTTCCGTATATACAGGAATCTTTGTTTAAGTATTTTTCATTGAACCCGAATTAGATAATACGGTTAACACCTATCAACACTAGCAACAAAATTTAAGACTAATAGAAAAGATTCGTGGCATTCAAATACAACAAAACACGGACGATTAAAATCAAAGATAACACACATCTACAAACTGCTAGAATATTCTTGGAATTCAGCTTACCCTTCAACTGGAATTTACTGGTTCCACAAAGAAATATACGTGAGCACCTTAGATTTCAATAGAGCAATAACAACTATTATCTTTCCTTTACAAACAGAGTACTAATGATTCCTACTAATATATCCTAACTTACTCTTGTTAGAGATCTGAACTTTTGATAATAAATTGTAATTTGAATATTGACGACATTTTCCGGTTACCTCTTATACCTTCCTAATTCGGTTATCTCCGGGTTTAATTGTTGAATAATTGTAGAACATACAAACCATACGATAAAGGCAGAAAATCTATCTCGTGCAACTGCAGTTATGTTTTTCATCTGAGCGTATGCCACTTTACTATATTTTGTGCTATTTCAATGTTTTTGCGAATATTACTAAAATTCCATCCAAGATTGTTTTTGCAACCATTTTCTCTCATTGACATGTATTGACTTAGAAGAAAATAAGCTGGCCAATCTTCCATAAATAGAACAAAACAAAGAACAATACTTGATTACATATTTGTATGCATAAGCATGATTAGTATTTTTAATGAACCTTGTTGGAATTAATATTCGATTGGTGTTCTATATTAAGTATGACATGAGGTTAAAATTTGGTTTACCAGGTAACGAGGTTGATAGAGATCAAAGGATATCTATCGACGGTTCACGGCAGACCAGCTAACTATATTATTATATGGAAACATAAAGTATTTTATTCGTATTGGGCCCCACCATGGTACTGTTTTCTTTGGGATCTATTACAAGATGATCAACACGATGAAAGTAGTTAGGGACACAATAGGGTATATTCAAGTGAAGTAGTTGTTAACTGAACTGTCGGAGGTGATAGTTGGCATACAGTTGCATTTCGTATTGCCTAAAGTTTGAGAAATCTTGGTATAGAGAAAGTGTAACAGGTAATAGAAGCCATTATATATTCAGTGTTGATTGAGATTTAATTAGGATACTATACAAACAATTGTGTAAATTATTTGTTGTTAGTAGTTGTATATAGTTATCGAATGATTAAAACACTTATACCAAATTAGGAATGTATATAAGTTGTCAATAGTGTTCAATAAGTATGTGTTTTAATAATAGTTATTTCAGATATCAACTAATCAAATCTATCAAAATTAAAAAATTGAAGGTCCATATGATAATTATTATCCATAATGTTAATGTATAAACGCAACTCTACAACGCAAACTCTTTTAAAACAAATATTCATTCAATTAACAATTATACAAATTAGTAAACAATTTTAAGCATGGATCTCATTAGTCATCACACCCATTAATCTGTAGCCGAAATAAATCTATAAACAAGCAGATTCTACAATTACAATAAAAATGGTAAAGCGGCAACAAAACCAATAGCACCAACGGCACCTCTAACGGCATTGTTAGCAGTTTCGACTGCTGGAGAAGATGAAGCAGCTTCAGAAGAAGAAGCTGAGGCGGAAGCGGTAGTTTCTTCAGCACTGGATTCTTCAGCAGTAGTAGATGGAGCGGCAGATGATTCAGCAGCAGTGGATTCAGCAGCAGATTCTTCACCAGTAGCAGTGGATTGAGATTCTTCGGTAGATGCTGGTGCGTCTTCGGTAGTAGAGGCTGGAGCTTCAGAAGTAGCGGTTTCACCTTCCTCAGTAGTGGAGACTTCAACTTGTTTCACAGCAGCTTCAGATAAAGCAGTTGAGTATGAAGCAGGCATGGCCCAAGTGTTAGCACCAACTCTGTTGCACATAGAGGTAATAGCAGAAGTAGCTTGGACAATTTCATCACCAGCACAGTTGGAAACCAAACATTCAGCAACTAAGGCATTCCAGTTACCCATGACACAGAAACAACCGGAATCGAAGGTTGGACAAATGGTTGGGTTTTCATAAGAAACACATTCTTTAGCACATTCTGGTAAAGCATCATAAACTGGATCAGCAAAACCATTAATGGTGTAAGATCTTGGGACAGATGGGTAGGTAGCGAAATCATCAGCTAAAGCAGCAGAAGCTAAGATCAAAGAGCTTAAAACGAAGGTAGTAGATTTCATTGGAGGGATATTAATTGTATTTCAAAAGTATTTACAAGATAATTCTACCCGTATTTATAATAAATATTTAGGAAAAGTTTATCATTTTGATCAATATTATCTTTTCAATCAATTTCGTTAAAAATTATCTGGTTGCCGCCTGGAAGTGAGTCTAAAAAGTACAACTACCAAAATTTAACCAATAATTGATCGGATCGTTATGTCGGAAATATGGTTGCATTGCGTTATTTTTTCCAAGAGTTTTCGTAGAATCGTCGTTTCCTCTTGTCGGCTCCACCTTTCAATGGATTCTCCCCAGGAGTCACAAACAGATCTTCATCAACGTCATCATTATCTTGATATTAAGCAAAATCCCCCCAATTTACTCCCTTCAAAAACATTTTCAAGATAATTCACCATCATTTAAACCTCCCCCGTAATATTCACTATCATTTAACTGGCATGACTTATTCTCTTGGCTAAAAAATATACATTTGGCCAAGACACTTATCCAGGATTATCAATCTCCGATAGTCGGTAATTACCAAGAATACATTTATAACACGAATGGCACATCTAAAGTAACCTGGTGCTTTGATGCCTCACGATTCAACTGTACCATCACTCGAAATATGACAGTGAATCGGTTGTTTTCGACAACAATGAGGTCGTATTTTGGACAATGGATCTTTATTTTTAGTAATGTTTTACATAAAAATTATAAGCCCAACCAATTGTAGACCTTGTAAGCCGTAACATTCCGAGGATACTACATGTTTTCGTAAAAATACGTACCCAATGCGCATTAGGTTAACTCCATTAGGGCGCAACCATACAGGGCCGCTTTTTCTTAAATATTTTGTGGTGAGTGAAGATTTCTCTGCAAATCTAATTGGCCAAGAAGAACGCAAATGAGGAGAACAAACGTACAAGAGAATATTATTTATGCATGGTCTATTTTCCAAAGTTATTTTTATCTGATAATTGCGTCCAGCCACTGATGTAAAAGATTACGACGTATGATGGAATAGATAACTGCAGTATGAAAATTTTGCAACTTGGCAAAAAGTCTGGGTATGAATATTATATAGCTCTTGTAGGATCCGAATTCGGTACAGCGGCTGATTTCAAACACTTTCCATCTACTGGCTACATCTTTCCGATATCTCCTCTATATCGAATTCTTGGTAGTTTAATATATAGATATTTCATTTTCAATCAAGTTCATATAATTGATTAGATCGAAAATGGTTGCTTTAGGTTACGATGTTGTTGCCAGAGTTGAGAGAGAACGTAATATCAAATACCAGTGGTTGATGTTTGTGTTCACCATGGGGATATTAATTTTGCATGGTATATTATTTCACTGGCTTCCTCGTTTGTTACGAAGTAGAAGAGGTCCGGAATCATTAAATAATAAATGGTACTTCAAGTTTTTAAACCAGTGGGATCGATGGACTAGTTGTTGTTGCATTCAGACTAGTAGGAAGAAATATTATTTCCAACCCAGTTTGGTTTTGGTGATTATCGTTTTTTTTGGGGTTGGTGCTACCTTCACTGTACTAGAAACTACAGATATTCAGTATCAATCATATGGGTATGTTATTTCAAAAAGAATAGGAAGAATAGGTATGAGTAATTTGATTACAATCTTGGTCATGGTTATGAAATGTAGTGTTGTCTCCGCAGTAACCGGGTTACAACATGACCGGGTGGTTTTCTTACATAAATGGTTGGGAAGGTTCATGTTTGCCTGTCAAGTTATTCATTTAGCTTTGGCGGTGAACTATTGGGTTAGTTTCCAATTCACCACCATGTTATTAATTCCTCCACAAATGTTTGGAATGATTGCCATGGGTTGTTTAACTATGATGACTTTTGGTTCTTTGAAATTCATCAGAAACTTTGCTTTTGATTTGTTCTTAGTCCAACATAGAATCTTCAACTTTGTGATGTTATTATTCATTTATTTCCATAATTCTGGAAATCATGCAGCCGTCTTGATTGCTGTACATACTTTGGTGGCTGATAGAATCGGAGGGAGAGTTATTACCTTTTTACATAAAAGAAAATCTCCAACCAAAGGACTTGCCGATTTCGAGATCTTAGATGAACGTACTATCTTGGTCAATTTGCCAATGAAGATTGTTAGAAATGATAGTTGGTGGACTACTTTCTTACCTAATGTATTTTGGTGGAAACCAGGTCAACATGTTTATTTGAATGTTTGGAAAGCTAATAAATTCCAACTTCATCCTTTTACTATTGCCAGTTTACCAGAATCCGGTAAAATCACCTTAATCATTAAAGTCAAGACTGGTTTCACCAAAGCGCTTTATAAAACCTTGCAAAAAGAATTGAAAAAGAAACCAGACGAACCTTTACAATTGAAAGCTGCTATCACTGGACCTATGGGCGGTAAACGTCAAACTTTGATTGGATTCGATACAAACTTGTTGATTGGTGCCGGTGTTGGTGGTTCAATGGTGTTCCCGTTAGCTCTTGACTTACTTCGAGAACTCAAAAGAAGGGATGAAATTGATGATTACTTACATAGACCCGAACATTCAGCGGTCAAAATTGCATGGGCAATTAAACATAAAGCAAATATGTACTGGTTCCACCAAGCTATAAATGATTTAGTCCCATTTATAAAAGAAGGCAAATTTCTGATTGAAATCTACATCACCCAAGAATCTTTTGACTCAGACTCTAGTTCTACATCCAACAATAGTGAGACTGCAAGTGGTATAATAGAATACAGAGAGTCAGACGATGAGAAGTACCAAGTAACGGAAACAAGTAGTGAAACTGGAAATCATTTAGCACCACCCAATGATAATTCACTTGAGAAATGTAAGAGCATAGAGATTGTTACCACGTCTGATTCGTCATCAACCGCATCAGTCTTAGGTGAGCTTGACTACTCATCCATGTCATTAGAAGAAATCAAAACCAAAATAGACAAGGAGGATGAACGGTTGAAAAAGAGACGAGTAGCTCTTAGAGAAGAAAAATGTAAATTGCACAAGGTTGAAATCAAATCCTGGATTGAAGAGATTTCGCAATTGGTAACCTTCCAATATGGCCGTCCGTGTGTCCGCACACTTATTCGAAATGAAGCGGAACCATTAACGGGTAAATCGATGAAAGCCTTCGCCGTCAATGCATGTGGACCACAAGATTTATTAGACGCTGTTAAATGTGAGACTAATCAAATTCGTAAGATGAGGTATGCCCCTGAAGTTGTATGTCATACAGAAGGGTTATGATTTTCTTTCCAAGATTAAATTAATTATATTTCTAACGATTTCTATGACAAATAAATAAATAATAAATAAACCATCTAATTAAGGTATTCTAATGTAAATGATATATGCTAGTTTATGACTTTGTTTTCATGGTTTGTACTCGAGCTTGAATATTCGGCATCGTTGATAGTGTCGTCTTTATTTTTTAATGTACTATCTCGTTCATCTTGCTCTAGGCTTTTATTGTCATCTTTATTTACAAGAACACTTTCCTCGTCATCCTTTGGGTCTTCGGCATGGATCCATTTTCTCATGAAGTTGACCAATATTTGTGCTGTCATGACCTGTTCAGCTTGATAAAGCACCAAAGGAACTAAAAGGATCCCCAAGTTTGGGTTATCAGACCCATATTGTGACGAAATCAACGATACCCCCAATGCTGCAGTTTTTGCGGGTCCACATAACAAAATAGCCACAGTGTCTCTTCTATTCCAATAAAACGGTTTCAATAACCAGTATCCGAATTTGTACAGTTTAGAAGAACTTTCCGTGGGTTCGTTCGCAAAAACCCGTTTAATCCAGATTGGTCTGGCGTAAAAGAAGCAAAGAGCAGTGAAAAACAAATAGATTCCAATATTGAAAAACACCAAGAATATAATAGAAACATGGCTGACTTTATTGAACGCATCTTGGGCAAACGCAGTTGAAAACGACTGCCACATGATAAAGATCAACATCAACGACCCGACTTTGGATAATTTAAACTTGGTGAGGGTCCACTTAGTCTGCTTTGGAAACACATTCTGAATAACCTGCCCCACGAATATTGGCACAAACACCGATAGCCCTAGTTGTTTCATCGTGTCCGCATACAATTGTTGAATCGACTGGGTGCCCAACGCCTGATGTTGTGGGTTCCCAAACTCCCACGTACCTTTCATATATAATTGTAACAAAGCCGGAGTAATAAATGCCCCTAGTAAATTACCAATAAACACTTCACATAATGTCAAGATATCATTACCATGGGCGGCTTTAGTCATGACGACATTAGACGAAACAGTAGTAGGACATGCATGAGTCACAATCAACCCTACTAGTAACCAGGGATCAATATTCCCATTATTAGAAGCCTTGATACCGGTGGAAATACCATAAATAATCGAACTAGTGATCAAGAAAGACGAAGTCAAGACAATAAAATGGGCCCGCCAATTCATGACATTTTTTAGTAAATCTCTCGAAGTCATACTTAATCCGGAAATTAAGAAAATAATAGCTACAGCACCGTATGAAATGGTATACTCAGCTCTAATAGTACCATGTTGTTTAGCAAACTCGGGGAACTTGTATGCCAATCCGACAAATATCCCCAAAACACAAAAGAACCATTGATCAATAAGAAAATTAAATACCCATTTAACCCCTTTATAAATCGGATTCAGTTCCACCTTCTGTGAAACCTTCATAGTAAAGAAATCTATGAATATCCTATATAATTATTCTTCGGGTATTATATATATACGGCTAGCCATAGCAAAGTTTTGAAGAGGTGCCAGAGCTCAAAATTGATTTTTTATTTCAATCTCGGATAAAAGCACGTGAAAGGGGAGGATAAAGTCCGAAGAAGTTATGATAATTGGAAGTAAATTAGTAATAAATGGGAAATAATATAATAACAAGAACATATATGGATTCAACAAGACAATACCTTACATATTCACTAAGTATAATCACTCTCCTTTATATTGTTGCTCTCTCAATACCAGTTAATTTACCCTCTTTTCCCTCACGTGTATTTCCGATATCGGTACGAAAGAAATACCCGCACTCCAAAAGAACCAAAAGAAGTCGACTGCCTATTTTGGAATGATTAATTGATTGAACAACCACACTTGTGGCTAAACTATTGACACAATCATATTTTAAATGATGTAAGAAGTGAAGGAGATTAGATAGATTGGTAGATTATTAGGTTGATTGAAGATTGATTGATTGATTAAATGGTGATTGGTAGTTAGTATAGATTGATTGATTGATTGATGGTAGATGTTATTTGTTATTAGTGGTAGTATTCCTATTGTTAATTCATTCTAATCAATTAATCAGCAGGTTGAAAATTAATTATTAAGCAAAGGGGGTTTAGATGCAGGTAAGCAACTATTGTCTTCTATATAAACCTAACTAGATAATTAGTAATTGACAATTGATAATTGATAATTGATAATTGATAATTATGTCCGGTTTAACATTATATACTTGGGGCACTCCCAACGGTTGGAAGGTTTCGGTTTATTTGGAAGTTTTGGGTTTGGACTATAAGGTAGTTCCAATTGATATTGGCACTGGGGCCCAGAAGGACCCCGCGTTTCTTAAATTGAACCCTAATGGAAGAATTCCTACCTTGGTAGATCATGATAATGATGTCACTATTAGTCAAACAGGGGCTATCTTGTTATACTTGGCGGAAACTTATGATAAGGAGAATAAGTATTCGTATAAGTTTGGTTCTCCAGAGTATTGGCAGAGTTTGGAGGTTTTGGTGTTTCAGGTGGCGGAAAATGGGTATGTATAAAACAAAGGCCACGAAGTGGGCTTTGATTTTTAGTTCACGGAGTGAACGGTCTACGAAGTAGACCTTTGGATTTTTCTTCCACAAAGTAGAATTTATGTTCACGAAGTGGGCTTTGTGGATTGTTTCTCTAGTCCACGAAGTGGAAATTACCTATTGTAGTAGTGGCCGGATTGCTGTGGATTTGCAATGGTTGTGAGCTACAATTTTTGTTAATTACAATTTTTGTTTCTCTCCAACTGTTGGTAAGCACGATGTGAGTTGTTGCGAAGTGATTACGAAGTTTGTTAACAAGTGCTTCAAGTATAAAAGAATTGTCACATAGTGACTTATCACTAATTTAGTCACCAACCATATCAGTCACACATTGACGGAAAATCTACAATATCTCTTCTTTTTCACTTCCTCTTGTTCACTTTACTAACTTGTAGTCCAATTCAAGGTCAAGCCAACCATTTCACCATTTACGCACCTGAAAAAGTCGAATATGGTATCAATAGATACAAAACCGATACCAAACGTATCTATGGTGTGTTTGAAGAGTATTTGGCAAGAAATAAATCCAACGGATTGTACTTAGTCGGTCCACATTACTCTCCTGCTGATTTCGCCCTTTACGGTTGGGCCAAGAGATTGGATCTAATTGATATCGATATCAAACAATGGCCCTTGGTTAACCAATGGTTTGAAAAATTGGATGCCTTACCAGCTGTCCAAAAAGGGGTCAAGGTACCAGAGTAATTTGTTGCAGCAGAATTTAGTCATTTATGAAGCTTTGTTATGGTTTAACCGTGAATATGGGTCTTAGATAGATCCATAGTTCAATGTATCCATTTTATATATTCTCCGCTAATTTGTAGTTCCATCGTATATTGTTTGAAATTTCAAAAATAAAAAGTCAAACAAATAAACACCACACGAGATGACATGAATGACTTGCTAAACTTAAACTGCCGTTTGCTCCTCTTTGTCTCACTCTTGCTTGTCCAGATTCATTTTTTATTTTTGCAATCTGCAACAATTTTGGCCTAATTAGGAAAGAGATAAACACAACTAATAATCATCAATCTATCAAAATAAAAACCTCTAAACATATTTTGAATTGATTCTTTTAGCAACAGACTTTATATGAAGAAGCGATGAATACCGAGACTTCTTTCAATAATAACTTCTGGGATTCCCAGGATGAAGGTTTAAAAGTTGTTACCCAGAAAGTCAAAGATTCTGCAACGACATTAGTGGAATTATTAGATTATTATGGCCAAAGGATATCAATTGAAAAAGAATATAGCAAGAAGTTAGAGAAACTAAACGATACTATCAATTTCGGGAGTAAAGAAATTGGCGGTTTGAAAGTCAGTCTTGATAAGTTACAAACTGGTAATTCAAATATCATTGAAAATAATGGCAAGTTTGTGAAAAATCTTGAAATCATCAACTACGATGCTCTAAAGGAATTTTACAACGTTTACAAACGAAGGAGTTCCAAGATTTTGGGCCATATTACCAAACTACACCAACAAAAATTATTATTGGCTCAACAATTACACGAAGCCAAATCCAAGTTTCAAACGAGTTGTGGCAGTTATAAGCAAAATCGTTTATTAACCCAAACTACTTGGGGTAAGGAATTAGAGCGAAATGAACAGAAATCAGCCAAATTAGGCCATGAAGTCAATCTCGATAGAAAAAAGTACCAAGTTGCTTTGACTACTTATCAAGAAATCAATGATATCTTTATTCGAGACTGGTCTATTGCATTGAATGATATATATAAATTGGAAGTGGAAAAGATTCAAACTATCAAGGTGAACTGTTTTCACTTTTGTAACAATATTGCTAGTTTATGTGTTGAGAATGACCAATCAGCCGATGGTATACGTTCTTTATTTGCAAAGATTAATCCTCCCCAAGATTTACAGGCCTTCTCCCAAACCTATGGTACTGGTAATAAAATCTACCAAGCACCATTATTCATGGACTATATGGAAGGGGTGGATGAAGATAACCATCATGTTCAATATTCTTTAGCAAAATTCCCATTACCTGATTCTTCGCCAATAGTAACAAGAAGTTATTCCTACAAAAACGCCGCCCAAAGTGTTCATGATAGACATATTACCCCAAAGAGTTCACCAACAAAGTCAGTTACATCTCACCATCCTACACAATCGTTGGGTGATGCGTATAGTTCTCCCCCAAAACAATCGTATTCCCCTGCAAAATCGATCGAAATGATATCTAATCCCTATCAATCACCAAAGAAACCAGTTGAAATGAATTACAAGTCAGAACCAGCTAACAATTTCCTTTTACATCCAAATACCACACCTTCACCCAAGAAGTTGACTCGAAAGATCCCCGAAGATATGAAATCTAATGGTTCTAATATTACCGACGTGTTTGATGAAGCTAAGAAGTTTTCAGATTCAGGTAGTTCATCCAAATATTCAGATGATACCAATTATTCATCTAATTCTGGACGTCATTGGAACTCTCCAAGAAAGGGGGAGAAAGTAATCAACAAAGTACAAGAACAGATTAATCGCAAAACTAAGGAATTGCCTGCAATTAAAAATAATATACCCACATTGGTTCCCAAAGTCGATATTGACAAAGACTTCTCTATTGACTATATTGCCCAAGCTTTAGAAGATTTGAACAGTGGAGGTGATGGAGATATAAGTAGATTTAGAAAGTCGGTTAGACGTCAACAACTAGAACAAAACACAACTCAGCAACAACTGCAAGATTTTGGAATCCAACCACAACAAAAATCCCATCCATACTCAAACCACAACATACAACAAGGTTCATTGTATCAAGGGCTCCCCAAGTCAGACTATGTGAATGACAAGAACGAGGTTGCTACCAGATAC
The DNA here is from genome assembly GCA_037042355.1 of Candida sp. Y128-05E. Classification (NCBI taxonomy): domain Eukaryota; kingdom Fungi; phylum Ascomycota; class Pichiomycetes; order Serinales; family Debaryomycetaceae; genus Candida; species Candida sp. Y128-05E. The sequence goes on along the minus strand of JAXQKE010000027.1, from coordinate 93,313 downwards.
TCCTCCCGTCCCAAAAGTATGGTGATGGAATCGCCTGCTGCGTCCTTCCAATTGAAAGCGCAACGTCGTAAAAGCATGGTTGACATTGACAATTCCAGCGTCATACGACAAAAGAGAACGTTATCTAAATCACCAACCAAATCATATACCGATCTCCATTCCATAATCAAACGAAGCAAAACCACACCTATAACAAACCAGCCATACGTCGGAAAAGCTACTGCTAGGTATACCTACAAACCACAACACGAAGGAGAACTCTACATGAAGAAAAACTGGAACATGTACATTGTCCATCGACAAGAAGATAACTGGTATATCTGTGAATTGGCTAGTAATTGTGATGATTGTGAAGGAATGGTCGGTTTGGTTCCAGGAAACTACCTAGTTGAAGGAGATAATATATTTTAATAACGAGTAGATGATATGTAATGGTATAGAACAGAGATAAGTGTATTTTAATCAGTAATCAATCATTTGTAAAACATCGCCATTGGAAATGTGGCGCCCCAATGAGGAAAAATGCAAAATTTCAGATGGTGTAATCTTTCAATTGTTTGTTTTGGTTAAATGGAGAGTATAGGAGAGTCTAAAGCGGTTGTACCGTACTCTATAGAGAATTTGCCACCGGTATTTATAGGTGGAAGTGTGTTTAATTACCAGTATTGCTCTAACCCTCAGGCGTTACCTGTGAAAGATGTTGTTTCTCGGGCATTTGCCTTAGGTTTGAATGCTATAGATACGTCGCCATACTATGGTCCTTCGGAGGAGTTGCTAGGGAATGCTTTAGCTGAGATAAAGTTTCCTAGAGAAGATTATTATATTTGTACCAAAGCCGGGAGAGTCAAGTTGGACGACTTTGATTATTCTCGGGAAAGCGTTAGAAAATCGGTAGAGAGGTCGTTGGATAGACTCGGAACGTCGTACTTGGATCTTGTATACATGCATGATATTGAGTTTGTTGAAGAGGACAAGATTTTCGAAGCTTTAAGAGAATTGAAATTGTTGAAACTGGAAGGTAAGATTAGAAACATTGGTGTGTCAGGTTATCCGGTGAAATTCTTGTACAGGATTTGTCTTGAATGTGTTACAAACGATATTGGACCTTTGGATGCTATTTTATCATACAGTAATGGATGTATTCAAAACACAATACTTTTTGAGTATTATGATAAGTTTGTTAATGACTGCAAGCTTAAAAAGGTAAGTAATGGGTCAATTTTAAGTATGTCGTTGTTGCGTGTGCAACAAACGCACAGTTTCCATCCTGCCGATATCAAATTGAAGCAAAAAGTAAAGGAAATTGCCCATAAATTACAAACTGAATATAATGTTGATTTAGCTGATTTGGCCACGCGATTTTCCATAAAGAAATGGCTATTTGATACTGCCAAGCAATCTGACAAGGATAACTTAACCTGGAACAAGAAAACCTCGATCGTCTTAGGAGTTTCCAATGTCAAAGAATTGGAAGTCGGGGTTGCTGCGTATAACCAAGTGAAAGACAATGAACATAGTATTAACCATGAAGATGAAGCGTTGTTTAAACTTGTGGAAACCGAATTGGAACACCACTTGAATGAAATATGGCCCAGTGGGATCCATACTGAGTAAAAATAATAGATATAGACATTTAATAGAATAGATTATAGAGTTGTACAATAAATTAAGATCTAATATAAATAAATTCGTAGATATATAAAAGTGTTTTTCTTCAATAACATCATTCAAATAGATAAACCAACAGAAAGAGTATGAACTGGTTAGAAGTATACGCAACAGGGTAAATTTCATTTAACTGGAATTCCGAGTAGTAGTATTTCTATCAATTGGATAACCAGTCTGTTGTGAATATTTATATAATCAATGTTCTTATATCTAGTATATGATTAAACATTTCTATTCTTACACTTTTATACAATTTATGACATTTTCCTGATTGTACATCTCCATCTCCATCAGTAAACTAAGCGCGTAACTAATTCCGCGTAGACTAATTCCCAGTTAGTATTTGCAACCAAAACAGAACAACTCTACAATGGCTTACAAAAGAACCTTCTCCAAAGCAAATGCTCTGGAATCAGACTCTCCTGAAACTTCCATTGAACTAGGTAAACTGAAACAAGTGACCGTACGAAAATTCAACAATGTTAATTTAATTGATATTAGAGAGTTTTATACCGATAGCAATGGAGACAAGAAACCAGGTAAAAAGGGAATTGCCTTGACTGAAGATTTATGGTTTAAACTCTTGGAGTCTAAGGATGAAATTCAAGAGTGTTTGGATAATTTAAATGGGAAAAAGAAAGCTAAAGTAGAAGAAAAGGAAGAGAAGGAAGAAGAGAAAGAGAAGGAAACTGAAACTGAAGATGAAGAAAATAAAGATTAAAATGATTAAACTATTGATTATTTTGAAGTTAAAAAGGAAAATAAAAGTATATAACATATAAATAATAATAATCTAGAAATATATTATATATAATAGAAGCTAAATATATTTAACTTTGTAAATAGTAAAATATTTTATAAATAATATCAAGGGTTATTAATATATATATATATAACTTACTCCTATGGTGTATTAAATAAAATACAATAAAAAATAGAAGGAATCCAAATCTCTATCTTCAAAACTACTATATTTTATCTTTATAGTCAAAAATCAAGTAAATTTCTCCATTTTGGTTTTAATAGAATCAGATTAATCTAATTAGTATAACCATACTCTTCTTGTATTACTTTGTCTATCTATTTCATTGTTAAATCGTATTTTAAGATTCCTTGCATATAAAACTTTTCCAGCGTCTAAATTTCAGATAGACGATAGAGATTTTAACTAGAGAATAACAGAAACTATGGCTAAGAAGAGTAGAAGAAGACCCTTCCCTGCTAATTACAATTCTACAGAGACTGATAATCTGATGAATTCGACTTCTGATTTGGCAGAAGCTCAGCCGGATTTAGAGAATTCTTTTATAGATCATAGGAACCAACATGATCTAGCTAATATCTCTGCCAGTGCTTCCAGGATTAGAAGGAGGTACAGTCAGGCACCAGAAAGAAGACTGACGGATTATCCGTTGACTAATAAAAACTTGCTGCAATTGTACCAGCATTCGAAATCGGTTGCTTTGGATATGGATGCGTTCACTAATGAACAGCAAAGGTTGCACGATATAAGTGAAATGGCCCAGGAGCAAGGATGGAACAACCCGTTCGATACGCTCAGTGGGAATGAGGATAATTTCTCGGAGAACTCGTACGGGTTTGGTGAATCAAATCCTCCGTCAGAGCATTCTGATTATTCGTCTAGTTTGGATGATGTCTTTCAACCTGATAAAGAGGAGACCTTTAGTTGGCCTGAACTAAAGGTTATGGAGGAGTTTATATATGAAGAATGCCACGACTTGCATGAAGTACATGTGAAATCACCAGGAGCAATGTCTCCCACATCTAATAAACAAGACGTTCCGTCGGTACAATCGCCTAAGCAGAGGAAAAGTTTTGATTCTTTTTCAGAGTTAGAAGATACTCCGTTGTTGAATAATATTCAGGTCAACGAAGTCGAGTCTTTGGCAAGCCATGATGCAATGAGAATCAGACCCCAGCCTATACAGCCTTGGGAGACCATTCCGTCTATTTTAAAGAACAAGAAGGACCCACTACCACGATTTACTTATTTTCGTGAAGATTTGGATAAAACCATCCACTCTTCCAGTCTTTCTGGTTTGATTTCTACCGAAGATGGCGAAAATACTATTGAAAAATTACAAGAATTGTTCTCCCCTACCCATTACTCTAAAGCATTGAATAAATCTAGATCATCTACATCGTTGGGTAACCACAGCGAGCCTGATAACCATGTTGATCCCGAGTTGAAAATGACTAATATAACTCCTACAGATACTGGCCCTGGACCTGCTGCTGCTGGACCAGACATAAAGGAAGAGTCTCGTAATACTCCATTCTGGTTGGACGTACTCGACCCCACTGAAGATGAAATGAAGGTTCTTTCAAAAACATTCGGTATCCATCCCTTAACTACTGAAGATATTTTCTTGGGAGAAGCTCGGGAAAAGGTCGAAGTGTTCAATTCGTATTATTTTGTTTGTTTTACATCCTTCGATATTGTCTATGAACGTAGAAAACAACAAGCTAAGGAAAAGGAAAAAATGATCCATAAACTACAAGAATTGATGGAACAGGATAAAGCCAGGCCCTGGTGGAATTTGGCTAGTTGGATCAAACGTGAGGACATTAAATCGTCAGCACCCACTAAAGATACCCCTAGTATAAAATCCACCGGTAAAAAGATCAGATCGGGGGAATTAGTGCCCTTGAATATGTACATGATTGTGTTCAAAGATGCGGTTATCACTTTCCACTTCAGTCAAACTCCCCATCCGATTAATGTCAGAAGAAGAGCGAGGTTGTTACGTGATCATATCACAGTCACATCCGATTGGATATCATATGCGTTGATTGATGATATTACCGATTCGTTTGCTCCCATGATTGAATCTATTGAAGATGAAGTTAATGCTATAGAAGATGCCATCTTGAGAATGCAGTCTTTGGATTCAGACTCTGATTCAGACTCCGATGACGAAGATACACCAGTGCAATCATTGAAAGGGTTCAAAATGAAAGGAAGAAAGAGTTCCAATGACGAAAACTTATTCTTCAAGCGTCCTCGATCAAAATCTACTATCGACATGAATGGATTTGCCTCGGGAGTTCGTCTATCCACGAGATCCCCTCGAAGTGAATCTTCTAAAAGTTCATCCTCCAGATCTACTGACTCCAAGGTTCTTAGGTGGAGACGTCAAGGGGACATGTTGCGGAGAATCGGTGAATGTCGTAAGCGGGTTATGTCGGTATTACGATTGTTAGGTACCAAGGCTGATGTCATTCGTGCCTTTTCTAAAAGGTTCTCGGAAAATTCGGCACAAAGGAATGATAACCGTTCCGAAATTGGTATGTACCTTGGAGACATTCAAGATCATATTGTCACCATGTTTCAATCGTTAAATCATTATGAGAAATTATTGGCACGATTCCATGCAAACTACCTAGCTCAAATCAATATTGACATGACAAAAGTTAATAATGACACTAATGATGTTTTGGGTAAGTTGACAGTAATGGGTACTATTGTATTACCATTGAATGTCATTACTGGTTTGTGGGGGATGAATTGTATTGTTCCTGGACAAGATTACGACGGATTAACCTGGTTCTTTGGTATTTGTACGTTTATGGCAGTCTTCAGTTGGTTAGCCTACCACTATGCTAAAAAGGTGACCAATTTATAGTATATAGATAACAATAGACAAGGATATATCTTTTGCAGCCACGACATTTCTATAATCAGCGACATTTTCATCTGCAGGACAATTCAAAATTTCAGCTTGTGACAGAGGCTGAAGAATTGCCAGCAATTGAAATAGCAATTAAACAGATAAAGCAATAGCATTAAAGATGAGTATTCAAATGACATTGGTGTTCAGCACCCTCTGCTTAGAAATGGGGTTGCTTTTATTGTTGGTTTTACCTTTACCACACATTATTAGAACTCAAATAGTTGAAGTAGTATTTTTCCTTGAAAAATCGGCCTATTTCAAGACTGGTGTTGGTTTCTGGACAATGTTGATGTCGATGCAAGTCGCTGATTGTGTTCAAAGATTGAACAAATTTGCTGGAAACCATGGTGAAAATCCATATTATGCTCAAAACCATCATCAAAATGTACCTTTAACCCATGAACAATTGGCTTCCAAATTCTACGCCCAAAGAAACCTCTACATTTCTGGTGCTGTCTTGTATTTGATGATTTCCATCTATACCGTTGTATCGATTGTCAAGAAATTGGTTTTAAAGGAAAGATCTATCAGAGAATTCAAACCAGTCAATAATGACGATGAGGTTGTTAAATACAAAGAATTGATTGCTGTTAAACAACAGGATATTGATACTTTGAAGAAACAAGTCAACGGATTGCAACTGAGCTATGATACTTTGACTGAAGATAGTGTCAAGCCAGGTGAGAAGAAGGATTTGTAGTTTTATAGCGAGTATAGCATCTAGTTTCAATTAATTTACGTGAATAAATTCATTTCTATTAAACTAGTTAAACTTCATAATACATATATAAAAATAGTGTCGACTATTCGTGACCACTGTAGTTACCACTTATCAAACTGCTGACACTAGATACCTCTTGTTGTTTGTTGTAATCAAGAATCATGGTATTCTTCAATGGAGAATCATGGATCTGGAACTTGATTTGAACCCCACTTTCGTGTTCAGAAGCTTTACCATTAGTCATGAATCTAGCAATAAGTTTTTCTTCAGTGGGACCATTTCCACCCAAAACTAATGGTTGGTTGTATCTCCAGGTAATTCTAGATTTTTCCTTGTTAAATGACCCTTGAGGTTTTGACGACGCTGAGGTTGATAAAACATTTGGATTCAAGGCCACAGTAACTACCAAGTTTTCAATTGCTACCCTTGTTTGGATATTCGAATTCAACTTCAAGTTTATCATCAACGAAGCTTGATGTTCTTCGTATTTCCAAACCTGTTGAATTATAATTGGAGTCTGTGATTCGGGCAAATTCAAAAGATATTTTAATCCACCCAAAGTTTTCGAAGTTATCGATACTGGTGATAATCTGAATAAATTATCACCTAACTCTTCCATGATATCACGATTCACAATCAATTTATTGAAGTTGTTGGGGATTTGTAATAAAATAGGATCTGTAGGTGCTAAAGTATCTTGTTCGCTTAATTTATAATTGAAAGCAACTTCACCAACAATTTGTGATTTGACGATTTTGCCATCTTTAAAGGTGGCATTTATAACTTCGGCAATTGAACTATTCAACCCAGTTGAGCCAACATAGTTGGCATTGTCGAAATGTTTGAACAAATCTTGTCTCATTAAACTATTCCCGGTATCTTGAGCAACTAAGCCTCCGCTTGGGATGGTCCCCATCGATGCTAAATCACGTCTTGGTGCAATGACAGAGTCACGAGCTTGTGGCAAGTTATGAAACATTTGAGAATTGACATCCGAGCGCTGTCTAACTGGAGAAGCTGGTGGATGTTGCATAACTTTTCTTGAAGGTGGCGGAGGTGGTTTAACTGAGCCACCTGCTACTGGAACTGGGATTTGCTTTTGTGCTTGCGGCTTCACTGGTGAGAAATCTAAATCTGGTTCTGGTAATTCATCCTTGGCATTGATACGGTTTTCATCACCAACTTCAAATGAATATTGTTCGCTCGAATGGCGTGGTGGGTCAAGATGTCTATTACCAGAAGCAGGTTCAAATTGAGATGGAGGCAATGGATCATCATCGGTTATATCATGCCTTTGAAGCATGGACAATCTATTATTAGCAGCAGCTGGCAGGTCATCATATTCACCTTCATTATCCGAGCTTTCAGATTCATTAAACTTGGTGAAATTTGGTGTTTCCTCAACATTGTTGAAAGCATGAGATTGTTCATTTGGAGTAGTTGGTTGTTCAAAGTTGTCAACATTATTGATAGTGGATCCCGACTGTGGAACAGCTAAGTTTTTACTTTGTGGTACATTTGGATCAGCCATACCGTTAGTTTCATTTACAGCAGCGTTTGATCCAAAATCAAAGTTGTCATTGTTAGCACCAAATGGATCAGATGCATTTTGAGAAGTAGACGATTCTTGTTGCAAAGTATTTTCATTGGTACCTTGGTTTTCATGGTAATTCGACGCATCTGAAAGGGCTTTAATTCCAACCACACCTGCAGTTGCAGCAAGACCACCAGCTACTGCACCACCAACAACACCTGGCGTGAAATTACTCTTTTCAGAAGGTGGTGGTGGGAGTTGTTGGTTGTTGTAGTTAGGTTGGGCTGAACTCGATAATGCTGGCTGATCATACGAACTTTGTTCATAACTTTGTTGTGGAGGTGGAGCTTGCTTTGAAGTTGGTTCTAAAGCTTGGAAAGATTGCATGGACAGTTGTTGTGGCTGAGAAGAATTAAAGGTTGGCTCATTATGGTTATTCACATTTGATGGTTGGACTTCTTTTTGTGGTGGTTTAGTGTAAAACCCAGGATTCTGGACTTTATTTTCTTCTTGAATTGGATTACCATACAATTTCGAACTAACGTCAGATCTTCTTCTAGAAGTCACACGCTGGGAAGACACAAACAGCTCATCTACCGTAGGACGCGATCCAATTGAATGCAACGATTCATCTTCGGCGATTGATTCCGATGTACCAACTTTGCCGGTTTTCTTCTTTCTACCAAAGATCGAACCCACCTTCAGTTTCAATTTCGATTGTCTTTTTTCACGTTGAGGGGTTTGGATGGGAGGAGGAGGTAAAGGCTGAGACTTCTTTTTCCCGGCTTGTCTTTGAGCCAATTGTTGTTGTTGCATCTGTTTCCCGTATGGATTAACCGATTTGAACTCAGATTTCAAGACATAGTTTAAGTACTGGTTCATTTCGCCATCCAATCTAAAGTTGGAAACCAAATAATTCGACGAGTTTTCGTTGTTTTGTAAGTTTTTCGACAATTTAGCATTGTAAATCTGGAAGTAGTTGAGAATAGCCTGGAAGAGCAATTGAATTTCGCCCGATTTGAAATTTTCAAAATTTTGAAAGATTTGAGGGGCCTTGTAATTCCATTGAATTTCACTATTGGCCTTCTTATGGTCAATATCGTCGACAATCTCGGTCAATTCCTGGGAATTGATCAACAATTCCGAGAATTTCACATCGTCGGTCAATTGTTGCAAGGGGGAAATAATATCGTTAGCAACATTCTTAATCAACAAATCATTAGTTTCAACTTCTAATTGTAAACTAGTCAACAAACAGTTCCAGTACTTGTAGAAACTACCTAAACCAGGTTTATTCTCTTCATTGACCAAGTGCGAACCGTCTTCAAGCACTTTTTTCAATTGATTGTTATATCCAATCATGGTATTGTTATAATTCTTGAACCAAGCAGTCAATTTGTCATTCACTTGTTGCGATTGGTTTAAACCATTGGGTAAAATCAACGCCGCTTTCGACGGTAAAGTCTCCGTCAATATTGACGTGGGATAGTTGTATGATCCATTGACTTCCTGATCAGCCATATTGATTGATTGTAGAATTGAAGCTTAATTAACTACTATTGTTGATAACCTGAAATCTCACCAATTGAAATTGAAAAAAAAAAATTCAATTTCTCCAGTACCACAAGATGGTAGCGCTGGAGGTATCCTACTACCAGCTGGTAGTAGCATTACAACGATATTTCACTTCTTTGCCACCAGCTTGGTTTCTACGCATATCCAGGCTTAGCACACGTTTCGAATATGTAAGCGTAGATTTATAACCGGCTCTTCCGTTAGTGATACATAGGCTTATATTACATGCGGCTCTCTCTATTTTAATACCATCTCTCTATCTGGTTTCATAAGAGAACTGAATGACAGATTTGATAAGGATAATAGATGATATAATGGTAGAAAAAGATGAATAATACAATTCAATGGGAACGATTGATTATAAAACTAGAAAGCGTAGAAGATCTGCCACCCATCCATGAATGCAGCTTGGTGTGTTTAGAACTGAGTGGAATTCATTGACAAATCCTACCTGATTTCTCCTACATGAGAGCACCAACGCAACTTTCTCATCTATTGATATTATACTCAGTGGCATACTTATATTTATTTCATATAAACAAATATCTAAACTCAAATCAAACCATATTGGTAATTAACACCAACTAAACCATCGGCGTCAACAAAAGTAGGAGATTCCTCGGGAGCATATTCGATAAACAAGTCTGTTAGCTTAGTTTTGAGTTCGATATCTCTAATCTCACTGGTGTTTCCAATGATTACGCCTAGTAAATTAATCGTTTGTTCGATTTTTGCAATTCTTTCATCTAATCCATTATCAACTTTTTGAAAGTCGCCAATTCTTCTCCCAATTTCAAAATCAGCAGGAATCCTACAAATTGTCAGCATAAACACCGAAATCATGATTGCAAGTATCATTTCCATTATACTAGCGTCAAAATAAATTAATTTATTTGTGGTGTTTTTCTTTTGCACCCAAATATTATCAAATCAATATCGATAATAACGGGGTTCAACCCATTGGGGATTTTTCTAAAGGATCCCCTAAAATAAATGTATAGGGTCATGTACCCAATGATAGTTAGTAAATACTCATTATAATTGCGAAACAATATGTATCTGATACACCTAAGAAAAATTACCAACATTCACCATCTTTGTAATGTGTAGCTCATGAATTAATTGGGACAATATCCAATAGAAGAATCTGTATTTGGAATCTACGAGAAGAAAAAAATGTTGGAACTTCCCCCTCCTTGATACATCATCAACTTTCTCGGAAATATGACTATTGGTATTATACTTCTTTTGAAACAATATATAAAACTAATTACGATCAGAGAATAAATCTAGCCAATTTTCTGTGGCCGAAGAATCAAAAATAACGAGAAATATACCAAAGGATAATTATACCATTTGATTTACTGAACCAGGTCTCAGCTTCCGCGAACCCTTTGCCAAGATTATTATATTTTGCAATGATGTAATCGGAATTTTCACAAGTTACACTAGAACTATAAACTATCTTTATGGACTATCTAACTACATGACTCATTCAAACCACAATCATGAGCACCGATAAATCCCAGGTAAGCGTATACAACCAGATATCAACTATCCATAAATACATTCAAAGTAACTAATAATAGCCGGTGAGATTATTCCCATCATCGACTAAATAAAAATCTGGAACTTCCCCGCGTAAACGCGAGAATAGTATTTACTACCGGGATCTACCGGAAAGAAATAATAGAGTCTAGACTAATACTAATTAACTATAACCTGATCAAATGATATGAACTGCACTTCCGATGCTTACACTTGCCGTGTCATTATCATGTAATCTAAACGGTTACTAAATGTGAAATATCAAGATTTGACGCACATGTAATGCAATAAATATAATTACCATTATTATCATGCAATCCGAGGAGACGAGGAAAAGAGGAAACACAAGAAATAAAGAACTACTTAGAGTATATAAAATGTATATACTGAACCTAAAACACCATTCTACATTTCCGATCCCCCCAGAACCATGCAACTTGAACATTTATAAACAATCCCCATTCAGCCGTGGCTGAAAATAAACCAAAGTTAAGCGGGTATATCGCAGTCTTGAGCATTTGTGTCGCAGATCTAACCATACCAATATCATATGCAAAGTATTTCCCTTTCAAAGGATATATGGGTAATAACAACAATAAGGTTGTGGTGAATCTGCAGTGACCGATCCCAACCCCAGAGAAACAAACAAAAACCCAGTTTCATTGGATCGATTATTTTACTGTGATTATTATTTTATTCCAAGAAAAAAACGTTATCTATTAAAAGTGGGAGTTTGTACTGTATACTTTCTTATCTTTCATTGTTCTTAAAAATAATTATCATTGGTTGATAACTAAAAAATAATTTTGCAGCCTTATCTATATAAACATTTACTATAAATATAAGGGATATGCTACAGGATATAGTAAGTAAATCAATTAGTAATGTCTGATACGGATACTTCTGGATTCACCGGTGCTGGTACCGATGGTGGAGATATCATGACTGTCAACTTGAACGAGCAGTTTGTTACTGCCGATATGGTCTGGATTGGCACTGCCGCCGTCTTGGTCTGGATTATGATTCCCGGTGTTGGGCTTTTATACTCGGGTTTGAGTAGGAAAAAACATGCATTGAGTTTGTTGTGGGCCAGTCTTATGGCTGCTTGTGTTACCACATTTCAATGGTTCTTTTGGGGGTATTCCTTAGCATTTTCGCAAACGGCTTCCAGCTCCTTTTTAGGTGATTTGAATAAATTTGCCTTGATGAATGTGTTTGGTTCTCCTGGACCTGTCTCTTCGGTTCCAGATATTTTGTTCTGCTTCTTCCAAGGTATGTTTGCTGCAGTGACCGCTATTTTGATGGTGGGTGCTGGTTGCGAAAGAGCAAGATTGGGTCCTATGATGATCTTTTTGTTCCTCTGGTTGACTGTGGTCTACTGTCCTATTGCCTACTGGGTATGGAACGGTAACGGTTGGTTAGTGTCACTTGGTTCTTTGGACTTTGCTGGAGGTGGTCCAGTTCATGAAAATTCCGGTTTTGCCGCTTTAGCTTATTCTCTTTGGTTGGGTAAGAGAAAAGACCCTGTTGCCTCAGGTAAAGTCCCCAAATATAAACCTCATTCTGTTTTCTATATTGTGTTAGGAACTGTCTTCCTTTGGTTTGGTTGGTTTGGTTTCAATGGTGGGTCCACCGGTAACGGTTCCATCAGATCCTGGTACGCTTGTGTCAACACCAACATTGCCGCCGCCCTGGGTGGTATAACTTGGATGGTTGTAGATTACTTCAGAACCGGCGGTAAATGGTCAACTGTTGGTTTATGTTTGGGTGCCATTGCTGGTTTAGTCGGAATCACCCCAGCTGCCGGTTATGTTCCAGTTTACACTGCCATTATCTTCGGTATTGTGCCAGCTATCATCTGTAACTTTGCCGTTGATTTGAAAAATATCTTACATATTGATGATGGTATGGATGTGTTTGCTTTACATGGTGTCGGTGGTTTCACTGGTTCCTTCATGACTGGTTTATTCGCCGCTGACTATGTGGCCGCTTCTGATGGTTCTGTCGCTACTGACCCATCTTTGGCCATTGCCGGTGGTTGGATGAACCATAATTATGTCCAATTAGGTTACCAATTAGCTGGTTCTGTCTCCATCGGTGCCTGGTCTTTTGTTGTTACTTCCATTTTATTGTTAGCCATGGACAGAGTTCCATTCTTAAGAATTAGATTACACGAAGATGAAGAATTGGCGGGTACCGACTTGACTCAAATTGGTGAATTCGCTTACTACGACGAAGAAGAATCAGAATACAAAGCTGCTGCTGATCCAGAAGAATCACCTTATGTCATTGAACCCATCAAATCTACTACCGCTAATTTAGCCAGATTAAATGCCACTATTTCAAAACAACAACAGCAACCAATACCGGAAGAGACCGAAGGTGTTACTCCTGAAGGTCATGTTCAATCTCCTGACAACGCTACCAGTGATGAGTCCTTGAAAAAATCCGCTGCTTAGTTAATGTTTCATGTAAAAGTTGATTTAAAATGCGTTGAGGTTAATTATTTATATGTGTTTAATCCTTCATTTCTATAATATGTATTTTCCTTTCCTTACATCGTCCTACAATAAATAATTTAATAAGATATCCGAGTATTTAACAATTTGTAGATGAAATTGTTTTCAGAATTCTACTAATTTTTCTAATATGTATGTTGCTGATCATACCAATTCATTACATTTCCCTACTACTCGTAAGCAACACTAATCTAGTCATACCATAGCAGTACAAGTCTCTCCCATTAATAGCGCTACAGTTGAGTCTCAACAATGTTAATCTTCAGGTCTCAAATTAATTGTATTTATACACTATCGTTACATACTCATTATCGTAATATCTATTTAATTTGGTTCTATACCAAAGACTCTTTTGAAATCCTTTGGTCCTATGTTAACCAATTTTTTCCCTTCAGTGGCATTCAACCGTCTATCAACTCCAGGTCGAGGTTTCAGATACTTTCTTTGGAATTGATAACAAGCATTACATATAGTCTCGCCTTCGGGATCTTTATACCACAGCGACGTTTTCAAAGTATGACAATTATAACATTCTCCTGGTTTTACATCAGCCGCTTTTTCATGATTCAATTTTATATGTCTGGTTAGCACATCCTTACGACAAAAGGAACTGGCACATCCAGTCCAGATACAATTATAACTTAATTCTCGCATTACAGTTTCCCATGGTTTATATTTCTCGACAATATTAGAACGGTAGAAATGATAATTATGAATATGGTGGCGGAGATCGCGTTTCTTGCTGAATCCAATCATGGTCATGGGGCATATATCCACGGGGCAAAAATGAACGTGTTTGAAATGGTAATCTGGAATTGCCCGATTATGTAAATCGATATGTTGAACGTATTCCCAATAGTTGTGTAATTTTTGATTACACACTTGACAGGCATTATCTTCAGTTTCACAACTAATTTTTTCAATCTCTGCTTTTGAAAACTTGTCTAGTAAAATCTTTTCCAATTTGATTTTATTATTATGAACATCGACCCATCCATTACCACTGGCGTCTATTTGGCCATATAACTTTAGAATTCTGTCATTGTTGTTGGAGGCGACATATTTCGCAGCATTGGCTGCGTAGGCTTTGTTGGCTTGTATAGCGACTTTGTTGGTGGAATTAATATGATGTTTATCAAAATTAATTTTTTTCGAATTGTTGGGGAAATTCTTTGAATTATCATTAATCGCTGGTTGCTGGTTATTATTTTTCTTGGGCGTATCTTTTGATTTCTTTACTGGAGTGTTGCTCCATTCGTAATTCATTTGTGGTACCTGGAATAAATTACCCGATCTTTCCTGTTGCTGCTCCTGCATTAGTTTAATTTGGTCTTTTGTCAATTGTATTGGTTTTGAAAAATCACTTGGTTTTAGAAATGGTAATGAAGTGAAGGAGTTTGAGGGACTAGCATCTTCATCTTCCTCTTCATCGTTTTCCATCTCAGGATCATCCCATTCATTATCATACACCTCCAATTTCGCCTTTTTAGCTCTCGCCTCCACATCAACCTTCCTAGGTCTACCTCTTTTTCTAACCACTTTTTCAACAGGAGGAAACTCCCGGTACTCCTTCTCCTGTTCCTGCTCTCGCAACTCCAATTTTTTCTGCTGTTTCTGCAACCCTGCCAATTGTTTAGCTTCCAATTCCTGATGGATTTTATAATACTTGGAACAATCGATATTATTTTGAGAAATAATAGCTGTGATTTTATTAGTAGATTTAGAAGATAACTGTATGTCACCAGCAGAGCTGGTGACAGTATTGAAAATGGGATCATTATAATCCACTGAAGGATCTGCAATCAACGTCCTAAGAATAAGTCTTTGAAACCGTCTAGGTAAAACCGCCGGGTTTGTAGGAACTTGCATGGGTCGTATCGAAGTATTTGAAGAATCCGATAAATCATTCTGGAGCAAGCTTTCACTGGAATAATTATCCTGTTTATCCCTTACAGATAAAAGCATCGAGGAAACTTGTTTCATTGAATAAATCGAGCCTAAATCTTCGAGTGGTTGTAAAAGGTATAGCAAAGGTATATAGCAGCAGTAAAGATATCTATAATAGCTATTGTTTGGTATTGCCACAGATAGAACCACCGTTTGAAGATAATTTTGTAATTAGTTTCGTGTCGAATCACACATTTCTTGTGGTATATGCAGGATGGCTGCCAAAATGATTAAAAAGATGAATTAAACAGAAAAGGAGGTGGATGGAGGTGGTAATAAGGTTGGATGGTGTTAGTAAACAGATGTTTGTTATGATTTCCCCTTTTAAAATGTGGGATTTGGTGAAAATTTGCAAAAATGAGAGTTTATTAATAAATGGTAATGTTGGAATAGGTAAGTAGAGTAAAATCATAACGTAAAATGAGTAAAATAACCAAGCACTGGGTTTGATCCTTTTCAAGACCAAGAAGAGAGGTTGTTTTGCTTCCCTTCTCTATAATATATGGGAAATAGAGAAGTTAATAATTCTATAGTTAATTATGAAATCATTTAAGGAGATACAATCTATACACCTACGGAAAAAAATAAAAATAAGTATGGAAAGTATAGAGTAAACACTCTAGGAAACTCTACTCTTGTATGAATATAAGAAACAAATGAAACTATCGTCACAATCCAAATAGCTAATTCCCATGATTTCTTACTCTACTCCAAAATGACAATAATACGTATCACCAATAATGTCGAAGTTTGAGAGTTTCTACAAATTTCACGATTCTTTCAATAGTATGAAATGATTTTGATTTGTTACATAGCTTCGACAATATCAGGTTCCAAACTTAAATTGTAAGCTTGAAAATGGCGACTATCCATCAAAACCCATCCCTTAACAAGCGGATTGACAAATTATACACTTGTTGAATAAGTTCGACTTGGTTAGTTTACTATTTCAATTTACTCTTAATTCATTGTGATCTATGTATTTAGCTCAAGTTACCATCTTGTTGCGAAAGTATCAGATCATAAAAATGACACCTTATTTTTAGGAAAAACTTAACAGTTAAATATAGTGTTAGGAAGAATAGTTTATTACAAGCACAAGATGAAAACCCACGACACTTTTACAATAAGAACTATACCAGTATTCATTTAGGCAGGTTTTGTTTGCTTGTAATTTACCGGTGGCAAAAAATAATCTGAATGGAAGTAGTATAGAACTATGCGACTACAGTAAATATTACAAACAACGAGAATATTGTAAGTATAGAAGTAAAATTAGTTGATCAAGTTTCTTAAAATTTGATTAGCTTAATAATTGGTTACAAAAATCCCCAGCGTCTAGACAAAACCACGAGAGATCACAAACAACCTTGGTGGTCATATCTTTGTAAACAACCAATATTATGAATCTACTATAACTATAAATATACTAACTACCTTTTCATTAACCAGATAAACCTTGCCCTTTGAAAGATCCACCCTCTACAGTTTCACCCTTGAAATTGGCAACTTTAAAACCATAGACAACGTACACTACTGCTTCCTACCCAACCAATCTTTCCTATCTTTCCGGTGGGGATCTAATGCATAGCGCAGGTACGTTCGAGTGGGCTGTTCTACTGAAGTATTACCTTCATGTGGAGTCACATGAGCTTAGCCTATTTACTGCATTGTTCATTCCCTAGTATTTATGCGTCACGAATTGTTAATCCGATTTGCAGGTTTAGTATATGGTTTGTACTTGAATCGGACATGTAGATCTTCACTTGCGTTGCCACCAATGTAGTACATGAAAAAAAGAAAACATAAAGAAACCATCAAAGGATGTCATACGATTACTTTATGCAAAATCTTTCATATATTTTTTTAGCCGCCCAATATCATACTTGATGCGTCAGGCGTAATAGCCATGGGTATGCCATCACGATTAAAGTTTGCCAATGCAGGGCAGAAGCGATGTATCAAGCATGAAGCATGAAGCACGCGAAGCCCACAAAGCATAGAAAGTATACGAAGCATACGAAGTATGCAAAGTATAGCAAGTATAGTTTATGAAAACGAACGTGAACTATTTTCAATTAAAAGTAGACTAATTTCAAGTCGCTGTTATTCTCATGTTGTTCAATTTATACGTATATTATTGGCTACATTTAACCAACGCTTCGCATTGGTTCTTTTCAGTTCTTTAAATTGGTTTATATTTTCTTTCTATCTCTATACAAACATATATTACATAGCATTACTAATCTTCCTTTTTAGGCTCCGATTGTTCTTGAGTCGAAGCTATAGGAGCTGGTTGTTGATGTAAAGTTGGGGGAACTTGGTAACCGTAGTTCTGGTACATTTGTTGACCCGAATATTGGTTATATTGGTTGTAGTAAGGGTACTGTTGAGTGGAATAAGCCGGTTGTTGACCTGGTTGACCTTGTGGAGTAGGAACGTGGGATGGTTGGTTAGGTTGGGTTGATTGAGCTGGTTGACCATTGGTTTGGTTTTGGTAGCCGTATAATTGTTGCGCTTTTGGATCGTTGTTTGGAGATTGATGGGTACTACCGTTGATTTGTGAGTATTGGGAGTAATCTGGTTGGTTTGAGTAGATTGGGGAGGTCTTGGAGTAGGAGTTGGTAGGGAGTGGTGGAGCGGGAGCACTAGTGCTAGTTCCGGAGGCACTGGCAGTAGCGCCTGACGTAGAGCCAGTACTGCTAGTTGCCCCAGCGCCAACGCTGGAACCACTAGCACCCACACCGCTTGCAGCAGATGGAGCTCCACCGACTATACCAGCAGGAATAGGAGGCACGCCCGAGGCAGGAGTAACCCCAGTTTGAATAACTCTCTTAATATCCCTAACAAACAAAGGATACAACAAATCAACAATACTTTCCCTCTGGGCCATGGCCAACGCCCTTTCAAATGGAATCCATACCCCCTTCAAGTGCATTGATCCAATTTTAACCACATGTCTCACCTTTTCAGACTTCAAAATCCCGTCTCTTCTTCCCCTCGTCATTTGAGCAACATTTAACAACTTGGTACCGTTAATCATGTTGTTATCGGCTCTTCTAACTACAGAGACGTTGTTAGCATCAACTTGATAACATAAAGTCTTTTCGTCTTCCCACATAGTGGTGGTAACCCTAGGACGAATGCCGGGAGGCTGCAATTGACCGACGGAAGATGTAGCCGACGAATTTAAAGTATCTTGTATGGGTGTGGCAACAGGTGGTAAGCCAGCAGGGACTGACCCAACAACAGAAGGTTGTTGTGGCTGCTGAAGCCCAGGCTGTTGCTGCTGAATTTGTCCAGGCTGTTGTTGTTGTTGTTGTTGTGGTTGATAACCATTATACTGGGGTTGAGTAACACCCTGGTACATATAGTTAGGGTAAGGGTAGGCCCTAGAAGCATAATAGTCAGCACCAGGTTGTGCGGTAGCACCGCCGGTGCTAGCACCACCTGAAGCAGCACCAACTTGTTGTTGTTGTTGAGCTTGAGGCTGCTGCGCAGGCTGCTGTCCAGCAACTTGAGGTTGTTGCTGGCCTTGTTGGCCTTGACCATAGTACCCATAAGGAGTATACTGATAACTATTCATAATCTAAACTATAATAATATAAAACAAGAAAAAGACCACTAATAAAATATATATAAAATATATAATTCTCAAAAACCGGTGGTTATGTGTTTATAAAAATTTTTTCTCCTGTAATGTCGTCATTACATCATAAATGAAACTTGTGATGTACAAAGTGATACGAACGATAGTTGGTAGCATCCTATGTAAGCTGAGACGATGTAAACTGGTTTCATTCAGTTTACATAGTGTACTACTAATGCACTTCTGTCCCTCAGTACCTTCCATCTACATAACCGTTAACGACATTTACATGCATCTGCAGTTGACCTGAGTGATGCATGCAGAGAACACAAAAGTTTATTGGTGATGCTGTCACTTTTTAAAATGACAGAAAATAGAAGGCGAATGGAAGGGAAGAGAATAGGAAAGTTACTTAAGGGGTATGAATGGATATTGTAGTAGTAATGGTTATTATAATGATAATTGTTGAGATAATTTCTTTAAATTTTATTTGTAATGACTGGGAATTGTAAATGCCGCAAATCAAAACAATAAAGTGGGGTAACTCAAAGTGGCACCACCATCAGTCACTGGGTGGAACCCTGTGACTATTGGTGGGCACGTAATTCAGTGGGGAGGGGCTTGTGGTGGTAGTAGAGAATAGTACCGTGGTCGTATAGAGGTTCCCACTATACTCCCACTGCACATTTCCTTTGTCGATGCATATTAGCCTAGATATTTATTATGCATAATCTATTCACCACAAAAACCATTATTTGCCCCCTTTGTGTTTGTTTGTTTATTCGGGTATTCACCCATGTACTGAGCTTCTTCTACTTCTACTTGTGATTTCTTCATCTTCGTATGTCGTCTTCTGATTTATTCTTATTTGTTATTTCCTGACCCCTTGCTAAAAAGTGGGCGCGTACTTGCCTAGACTTCCGGATTGGGTAGTGTCCAATCATACCCGTTAAATATATGGTATTTAGTGTTTTTTTATGGAATGGTGTTTAAGATGACTATAATCGTAATTGTTTTATCCTCAGTTTAGGTTTATTTATTATCGTTTACAACATATCCAGTTTATTGTATTTCTTAATTAGTTTCTATATTCTGTTTGTGTGTCTAATTTGCCTTATTGGTTTATATTGGATTCATATTTTAACGGGCTTAATATTGGCTTAATATTAATGCATTGTTTTCGGTTAAGATTAACGATTTTGTCTTGTATTTATAGCTTGATTGTTTTCAATGGATTAATCTTAATGATTTTGATTGTTTGCATTCGATTAAGTTCGTTCATTTTTGTTACTGATTTCTTACCACCTTCTCTTATATTGTTTGGATAATTGAAATTGGAAAATTTGTTTAACAAGTTCAATTTCAATCGGTAATCTTCTTCATACAAAGCCGTTTCTGGTGGCCATTTGGCGTGTTTGTTGTAAAATCATCAAGCGTCTTTTTGAACCTCTCCAACTATCTACATTCGACATGCCAATTTGTCCTTGTCTATTTTTCCATTCTATTTACAGATTTGTTAATCCTCTATATCCCCTCTATATAAATCCTTAATGATTTTATTATTCTTCATTGTTTCTCGTACAATACCCTGGACATTTTCCGGAAATACTCGACCATACCACACAATCCTTTTGTTTTCTTGTGGGAGTATTATAACATTCCCAGCATATGCATGTCCTCCAATATGGGAGATCAACCCTAATTCGGTTGATTCATCGAGATTTTCTATCGATAATACTTCTTCAAACTCTTCTTGTAGTATAGGACCCAATTTCCCACATCGGATATCTCGTTTCGTGTGTCCACAAATCAACACTAGGTCCTTTTCAATTGGGAACTCTTCAAAAAGTGACTGATCAATGGTTTCAGTTATCTCGAAGTGTTTTTTCTCTTCTTTTTTGAATGGATTATATACTTCTGGTTGGACATAATCTTTTGGTACCAAGTAATTTTGAATAAATTGCTTTAAATTACCCCGGTCAAATTTGATAATTTTCCTATCGGGATATAAATAGACCAATTGATCCTGGGGTTTATTTATTCTAAACATCTTAAGTACTTTTTCATGGTTTGTAAGCAATATATTCGATACCAAAATAGGATGAAACGCACTGATAATACCCTTCTTCATCATTTCAATATCTGAATTTATGGATCCAGGAACCATTTCAATTTTAGATGGCATCTCGTCAAAATTCTGGCAACCATGAGACAATAGCAACACATTCTTCCATGGCAATACCTTGGTACCATTCAAATTCTTTTCAAAATCGATTGGTTCTGGAAACTCTGGTATTTGACAATATGTACACCCAGTGTCATAACTAGGAGGAGGACAACTCGGAATATATGAATTATGCCTCAAGCCAGCAGTAAATCTTGCCTGACCCAATCTGCGTAACATATTGTCTACTTTTTAGATATGCCCTGTTTGCCAGATTATATAGATATCTTCTTGAACTGAAAAAAATATTTATCGATCCGAGATTATCGGTGCTTATGTCAGCATTATAAGCATCAAACGTAATCCTATTGACATTAGTAATGTTATATTTCATCATATATAATCTTCTTTCAACTTCCAACCCTTCTTTTCCTTTTCCCAGTTGGCGATTTCTCGCAACATTGACCTTACTAAAATGATTTCCGATTCTTTTTTCATATTTATTTTCGAATTTGCAAGTATATCATTCGAAGAACCAAATCTCCCAGGTTGGACTTTGAGGTAGTCAATTAGTTGACTTAGGAGTTTCTCTTTATCCACTTCTTTATCTTTTTTCTTGGTGGAAAATACTGTTTGTTTAACTTCTGATTTTTGTTTTAAATCCTTTAAAATCGATGACGACGATAAATTAGACTTGGTCGATTTACCAAACTTCTTTTTAGGTCCGAATTTACCTGCTAATCCAAACTTACCAGTCCAAGTAGGGGTTCCGATCTCTTGCTTTCTCGCTAACCTTCGCGATCGTTTTAGTGCTTCGGCGGCAGCTAATGCTACATTGTTCGCTTCTTTTTCAACTAACGTTAGTTCATGATTGGAAGAATCAACAATTTCATCGTGTTTAAGTGTACTATGAACTCCACTTTTGGCAAATAGTCCTTCCATTAATCTATTTTCATCTTCTTGTTTATTTTCATCTTCGTCATCACCTTGGAATTTATCTAACTTAGCAACTCCAGTTATATTTGCTACTTCATAAAAATCGTCATCATTTTTATGGGCCCTTTTAGTTAATTTGGTTGATTTTCGCTCCTTTTCCCCACCAAACTTAACTTCGGCACTATCAAACATATCCCCGGTTTCTGTTCCTCCTTCACTGGGATCTCCCAAGGTGAACAAATCGTGCAAATCATTTACTTTAAAGAATCGTCTTTGTTTAGGATCTTTCAAAATCTTGTTAGTTAAGAATGTTTT
Organism: Candida sp. Y128-05E; assembly: GCA_037042355.1. Lineage (NCBI taxonomy): Eukaryota > Fungi > Ascomycota > Pichiomycetes > Serinales > Debaryomycetaceae > Candida > Candida sp. Y128-05E. The sequence continues at coordinate 71,102 of JAXQKE010000027.1, read as the reverse complement.
AAAGATTTGTCGATGATATATTTTCTCTTCAATTGATCCAGCAGTCATCAATCTGTAGATTGTTATGTCCCTCTTTTGGCCCAATCTCCATGCACGTTCTCTTGCTTGTATATCAGTTGATGGATTCCAATCAGGATCATAAATGATCACTCTATCAGCACCGGTTAAATTGACACCCAACCCTCCAACTTTGGTAGTCAATAGAAAAACATCAAGATTGGGATTACCATTGAATTGGTCAACCAAGTTTTGTCGACGCCCTATAGGTGTAGAACCATCCATTCTCAAATATGTAAAATAATCTTCGGATTCTTTTCCGTTTGAATCAAACCGGGGTAAATTAGCGACAAATTTTTCTAATATATCCAACATTTGTCGAGTTTGGCAAAATAATAATGTTTTATGTTTATGTTGTTGCCAAAGTTGTAGCAAACTTTGTAGAACTTGCATTTTACCTGATTTTGTTGGATTCCCATAATCGTAATTCCGCTTGTGCATCAAAATATCCCGACTAACCAAATCTGGATGATTGCACAACTTTCGCAACATATCAACACCCATTAACACATTCCGTTTCCCTCTTAATATAGAATTCAAATCTTCAGAATGTAAGAATTTCTCGTAAAGATCAAGTTGTACTTGCGTTAACTTGACAAATAGTACCATTTCATTCTTTTTTGGCAAATCTTGGGCAACATCACTCTTTAAACGTCTCAAGAGGTAGGGGGAGATTAAGTCTCGTAGCACTACTGCACATTTGTAACCTGTTTGCACTTGGATATTGGAAGCATTGGCGTATCCCCCCATATTGATTGGAATTGAGAATTGTTGTTGAAATACTGGCAATGTCCCCAATCTACCTGGAAACACGAAATCGAAAAGCGACCAAAGTTCCAATAAATTGTTTTGAATTGGAGTACCCGATAAAATGATTCTATTATAAGTTTTCACTTGTTTACAGGTTAATGAGATCACAGAGTCTGGATTCCTAATTTTATGGCCCTCATCCAATACACAATACCCCCATTCGCGAGGGAGAATATATTTTGAATAGACTTTCAACCCAACATAAGTAGTCACCAAAACATGTCCCTTTTCATGAACACGATCAACAATTTCCTGGGCATTAATCTGGTTGTTTGCGTTTAGCTTTTTAGTGGTTGCACTTGGATCGTGGTTTTCCAAGTATTCTTCCATTTTCTCCTCCAGAATCTTATTGCCCATACCCGATCCAATACCGTGTAGTATAACACATCTCATTGGAGGCCACCATTTATGAAACTCATTGATCCATTGGTTTAGCACTGTAGCAGGCACCACAACCAAGATCGGTTTATCCAAAAGCTGAGAATAATGAAGACCTGCCAAAAATGAAATCACCTGAATGGTCTTCCCCAAACCCATTTCATCACCAATAATCCCACCAGTTTTTTGATTGTATAATTCCCACAACCATTGGACACATGTTTTCTGGTAATCAAAGAGAGATGGGTAGATATCGCCTGGTAGTTTGAACTGTCCGTCCAAGACGGCATCAGCAATAGTCGGATGTGGTTTGAAGTATTCTGGAATATCACTATTATTATTCTCTCTTAAGGCAGATCTGTTCCTAATCCAATTTTTCAATCGTACCTGGTAGACCAACTCATCACCATCATCGATATTTCTCTCAGAATCAGCCCTTTTTGTACTTATAGCTTTTGAATCGTCTATCAAATCGTCTTCATTCGAATCAACGATGAAATCATCTTGATCTTCATCTTCACCTTTCACATATACATCATCCGCATCAACATCTGAAAGTTCATAATCAGACTGTTCCAAATCATCATCTTTCACATCTTCATCTTCATCTCCATTGTCTTCACCTTTGACATATACATCATCCACATCGACTTCTATAACATCATCAGCCTTTTCATAATCATCACGTTCCACTTTCACTTCTGAAATATCCAGACCCTCCTCAACCTCATCTTGAAACCCAGGCTGTCTTAAAAATACATGACTTTTGACCTGGTCACTAGATTCATGTTGAAACTGGTTACTAGTACCAAACGCGGTGATCTTACCAATCCTTATCAAGAACTCCCTTTCTGTTTCACCTGGGAGTCTGTCAGTTGAAGAAGTAACAGGATCATTACCATCCAATTGAGCTTTACCTTCTTTTAGTCTAGCATTAATATCCTCCACGTCTTGTCGTTTCTGCAGTAGTTCCTGTTGAAAATACTGTAACTCATCTTTCAATTGTTTCCTCTGACTAAGTTTAGTCCTTGAGTCATTTAGTCGTCTTTCCAAGACTTTAACCTTACTCAACGTCTTATTCAACTCATTTGTGGCTTTCTGCAACCTCTTCTCATCTAGTTCCTGCTCTTTCAAGATCATAACTTTCTGAGTTTTCCTAGTAATTTCGCCAGCTAGCTGATCCTGGTCAACCATGGTAACCCCCAATGACTCCAAGTCCCCACCTGCTTCGTTGCTCATGGTGTGTGGTTGAAATGTAATTGAATGAATTGGTAATCCATCAAATGCTGCAAATTCGCACTTTCTTTAATCAGAGAAGATAAAGATGAAGATATCAACAACACTTGGATTAGAATTAACAGTAGGATATCAATTGGATTGACTCATATATACATATTTAATAGTTTACATATCTCCAATTTATCTTGTCAGTCCAATATACTTTTTCATTTAATTTTTCAATATTAACTGTTTACCAAGACCTTTTACTTATAATCTGATTTCTTATCAGGGAGATTGTTTTCTAAGGTATGGTAGGATTAACGTGGAACTGTAAGATGCAATATTGACATGATATTAAAATATATACAAATTCTATGATTATTTCTTTCCGAGTTGACTTTGCAATTCAGATAAACTCTCTTGGTAAACTTCTTCATCTTGTTTACTAACAATAGCTTTCACATCAAGATCCAAGTCATTGACACTTTTATCACTTCTCCCGACATCTTTCATAAGAGTATTGAACCATTTGCTTTCACCTTTACCAAAACAGAAATTGTAGGCGTTACCTCCTTGGTTGGCTCTCGCAGTTCTTCCAACTCTATGGACATACTCACGAGAGGAATTAGGTAAATCATAATTAATGACATCGGTAATAGATAAGATATCGATACCACGAGCAATTAAATCGGTGGCTACCACTATACTGATTGTTTGTTCAGAAAACTCTTTTAAGATTTTGTTTCTCACCTGGGTCTTGTTGTTGGTGGAGTTGATGTAGGTTACGCTGGTTTTGGGTGATAATTTGGACATTAAAAGTTGGAGTAATTTTGCTAAACGTAATGATGACTCGTTCGATTTGGTGAAGATAAGTACGTTCTGGAGTTTTTCTGTGGAGATTAAGAATTTCGTTAAGATCAATGGTTTGTTGGCACTCTTGGCAGTACCCAAGTGGATCTTGTACTCCTGTAATGCTAATGGAACGTTGAAAAGTTCTTGGACTAATGCTTTCTCTTGGTTGACAATGATTAATCTGGGGTTTTGGAAGTTCAACCCGGATAATTTCCCCGAGTCTGTAGTTAATGTGGCCGAGAAGACTAGTTTCTGCACAGGGACTCTCCAGGATGATGATACATTCCCTGGTGCTGGTAATTTCGCCATTACGACCCCGGCCCAATTCTGGAACGACTGGTTTAACAAACGATCGGCCTCGTCAATCACAAGGTAACGTAAACTTGTTAAATCGATCGACAGATTATTGATATGGTCGACCAATCTCCCTGGAGTGGAGACGATGATATCTGGACAGTTATTTAATAACTTTTCACCCTCTTCTTTAATGGAAATATCGTTTTTTAAACTTATGATTGACAAATTTGTCCCCTTAGATAACTGGCCAAAAGTCGTTCGTACTTGGTTGATCAATGGTTTAGTGGGTACCAAGATAATCGCTCTTACCCTTGGAACAATTCTGGTATGCAAACTTTCAATTATAGGGATAGTATACGCCAAAGTCTTCCCCGACCCTGTTGACGCATTCACAAGCACATCACCCATGATATCTGGCTGTAATTTGTTTTTGGCAGCATCTTTTAACATCATATCGAGCACTGCTATTTGTACTGAAAACGCATTTTCAAAACCATTTGCTTTTAAGTTCTTTAACATGAACTCAGATAATTTGAAATCTGTGAAAGGTCTAACATCCTGGGGCAAGGCATAGATTGGCTGGGCCAACCAGTCCAAATTCTTCAAATGTGTAGAATTGGAAACCAATCGCCTATCTCGAGGCAAAGCTGGCTGTGGCAAAGGCTCCAAGTCCTTTGTTTCTATATCCTCCTCTTCGTCTTCATCTTCTATTTCCTCCTCTATATTCTGTTGTCTTCTGGTAACTTTCTGCAATCTTTTGAAAACACTTCCATGTTTAGAAAGGTACTCTTCATCATTCTCCACCATCTCAGTGTCCTCTGACACTGGATCAATTGGAATTGAATCAATCTCCATCTTTTCAGTCTCATTATCACTGTCACTTTCACTACTATCACTATCACTCTCACTGTCAGACTCACTATCACTGTCACTTGAATCTGAACTTGATTTAACGTCCTCACTCTCATTATCATTTTTATCATTTTTATCACTTTCAGATCCATTGTCACTATCATCATCACTCTCACTATCACTGTCACTATCTTTCTCATCATCATCACCAATATCAGTGACACTGATCTTTCTTTTTCGACTTAAAACATCACCAATACTAATTTTCTTAGTAACTCCTTTCCCAGCGTTAGGATCATATCTCACTCCAAACATTATCTATGATCTACTCTAACATCCAATTGATCCATCTCATCGTATGTAGACTAAGAATAATAATCCTGCACAAACGAAATCCCAATATACAGGATTATTTCTTTCAATAATTTTTAACGATTTTTCAACTACCAAATCAAACCAACTACAACTAACACAACCACACAATGAAAGCAGGATTACTGTTGTTGAAGAGATCTGTATGGAAAGGACCTCATGTTGTTCCTTTACCTATAGCTGAAGCTATTAAAAATGGTACTCCCATTAGAACTAATGCTAGAAGTTGTACTATTTTACCACAATTTGTTGGTTTAAAATTTCAAATTCATAATGGTAAGGAGTATGTCGAAGTGGAAGTAAGGGATGATATGGTTGGCAGTAAATTGGGGGAATTTGCCCAGACAAGGAAGAGGTTTATGTATAAGTTTACTAAGAATTGATGAGCTAGTGAGCTATCTCAGGACTCACGAAGTGAGTACTGCAATGTGAATGAAATTCTCAGTACTCTCAAAGTCAATTACTTAGTGATAAATCACTTTGTGATTCATCTAGTAACATAAAACCAGTCCTCTCCTCAACCCAGATAACATTCCGCACATACTTAGTTATCTTAGTTATCCATACTGTAAATATTCAATGTACATTAGAATGAAAGGATGAACGTAGCGACTGTGTTATCACTGTCCTGTAGAAAAACTGTTAGATTCAATGTAACCCACGACCAGTATATTGGATCACTTCTCCTAACCCTGAATACCTCTGTCCTAAACTGAACTGACCATTGACATACACAGTAGCAATTAGATTAACACATTAGCAACAACAAGGTAATTGGGCTTAAACTCAGATTTTGGACTATCTGACTGATAGATAATATATAATATCTGAAATAACTAAGATACAGACATTGTCATTAGCAGCTTACTATTTTTAGGAATAATTTATGGCAGAAAGTGACAGTTTTATACTTCAATATACCCACTATGGTGTAGATTTATGAATGACCAATCCCATCAATTAAGCTTCAGTTGTTTAAAAATAAAAATGGTGTGGTACATTTTTACCACAATTTATGAAGATCCCTTTTTCCACAAAACTTACACCGAGTGACTTTTCAGAAATAAGAGTGGCTCAAAACAGTCGTAGCCAAGTATTAGCTAACTATCCATATATACTTTCCAGTGTAAATTAGTACGAACCTGGAATTTTGTTATTGTAGGGAATATAAATAGAGTGTGGTAGTCACTTTAATACTAGATCGAAGGAATGTGGTAGTTGCCTAGAGCGAGTAGCTTAACTAAAATGTTAAAAACTTCAGCGTAATAATGAAAACGAACGTAACATAATGAACTTTTATATACTATCTAAACTCTAAGAAAATGCAATTTTGTATGGTTCTACTATATGGTGTTGTTGATGTTGAAATGAATGTCTGTATTAATGCCAGCGTTAATATAAGTGCTTTACGCATTCTCCTCGCAACGGTCTGGGATTGAAAAAGTCTAATCTAGATGCGAAGCAAATGGCGAGGTAAAAACCCAATGGTAGATATACATGGAGATTAAGGTATGATCAATGGTACTTAATGGACCTGCGAGAGGTGTTTTCAACTAGGTATGAGAGTATAAATGTCAATTGTAGCACTTCAATCATTCTCAATCACTTCGTGGGTACTTCGTGGTTACTTCGTGATAGCTCACTACTCACTTGGAGAGCAGTTCACGTTTACTCACTTATCCTCTTGAACTCCTTGGATTATAATCATCCAACCTCGCTGTTCTCAATTCCCCAGTTCTATCCTCCATGCCCCATTTCCCCCACCCATTCAACCTCACCACCAACACCGTGGCATTATCATCTCCACCCACAAACTCGACAAACTTCAAGATCTCATCCGCCCCCTGCTGCGGAGTGGCCTGACCTTTATTATTATAATTAGTCATAACGATATCAGCAATCTCCTGATCGGTCAAGATCCCCGTTACACCATCTGAGCAGAGCACTAAAAACGCTTCATCTCCGCCCAAACCACCTACAGTGTACTTCCCAATTTCATCTGGAGTCAACTGTTTCCGGACCACTGCAGCATCACCAACCACGACCTGGGTAATCTCAGGCTCGGCCGAGACTCCCTGCTCTTTAAAGTTGATATCACCGAACGCCCGGGTGTTTGCCAAGGAAATAAACCTTTCTTCCCCAAACGAATCGGTCATAAAATTCGTAGCGTATTTTCTCAACCGAGCCGCTTCCCTGGGGTTAGATGGATGGTGCGGTATAGTTAAGGCGTGGGCAACACCGGTTCTGTCGACTAAAATCGCCTTTGTGTCTCCTACATGAGCAATCGTTAACAAATTAATCGTACCTTCATCAAAATAAAAAGTCTCCCTATCGGAGTCAGAATAGACTGTATTTAGCAAGGCCAGAGTACAAGTCGAACCAGACTTATTATCCTCCTGCTGCATAAAGTCCATATCAGTATCCAAGAACGAAAATGTTAGTCTCAGCTTCAAATCTATTTCATGCAAAGGTACATTATTTAAATCATCAACGAAACCTACTTTCTGGAGCAGCTTTATATTCTCTTTTCTCGATCTGAACCATCTTTTCCAGTATCCACCTACATTGAGAGCATACAGTTTCAACAACTCTTCGGAAGCGTCTGGTTTATAATTCTCTATATGCTGAGCCAAATGCGTTTGTAAGAAATTGGAACATTGGTCTCCTCCATGTCCGTCAAAGATATTAAAATTAAACACTTTATGTAATTCATTATTATTATCATATATATCCAACACACAAGCACTAAATTTATCTTCATTGTACAATCTATTAACCCTTTGGGTAGAATGTCCGAAATGGGTAGGAGACTTCATCAAGGGAACTCTAAACTTGCCATTGACAGGAGCTAAGCGTTTATCTAGAGTGTTAATGGTGATTGAAGTGGATACATAGCGTCGTGTGAAGTGTGTAGGATAGCATTTGAACATAACAACAGTAGCCCAATAGTAACCGTTGTAAATATTATTTATTGCGGAGATGAAATTGATTTTTAGCTTTCCCACAGAATAAAAGATAAAGAGAAGAAGGAATAAAAAAAATCAGAAGAAATAGGATGAATAGATAGAATAATATATGTATATATATCATCACTACTATATATATAACAATATCTGTATAGATATATAGATATATATTACATTTCATAGTTATAGAATCTCAGCGCCGATATCTTAGATTTCAATATCTCACTAGATTGCTCTGTTAGACGAACTACTAAATGTTTTGATCTGGATAACAATTTACTCAAACTATACTAGGACACCATTACAATACATGATATGTCATTTACTACATTATACAAGCTTACAATTGGATTGAACAATATTCTTATTTTGTTTCGCAATATACCCCTAAACGCATAATATCTCACGCACCAACTTTAGCTACTGGAACTGACGAAGAGGTCGAAGTTTCAGAAGAAGCTTTAACTTCTGTTTGGTCTCCTTTTTCTACCCTTTCCTTCTCCTTTTCCTTCTCCTTTTCTTCCTTTCTCTTTTTCTTTTTCTCAATATCCATTTCATCGTCTATACAATGGAAATCATTATAGATAGCATAAATCATTCCGTCATCAAATTCTACAGGTAGGGGCCAGATTCTGGTGGAATTGACTAGTTCTTTAGTAGCAAAACCAGTGAATAAATTGAGATTGTGGATTAAACTAGCATCGAGTGAGATTGTAGGTAATTGATCTTTAACCAATTCGTCAATTGTTGGTTGGTTCAATTGGTTGAACCGACAGTGCAATAATGCCGAGAAAGCTTTGATTCTGATTTCGGGTAATTCCAATGTTGGGGTCAAAATTTCACCCGATTCAATAATACCATGGTCGATATTCTTCACTGGGATCGTTTTGTCGGTATGATGGCGCCAGGCATTATATACCTTTTCGTCTCGCGATAACTTATTACAATAGTTTTCGTATTTCTTGGTGAACGTATCAGTCACTTTGAACGTAGTAAAAGGGGTAGCTGGTGATAAACATTCCCTATCAATGTTAATCATTGCGGGTAAGTACCATTTTTTCTTACTCATATTGATATCGATCGACTCGTAGTATTTGGTGAGAATACTAATGATCTCCTTAAACCTTGCTGGCTCGATTTCGGTAGTCTCTTGCTCGAATATTGACACTTTGTCATCAAGTACCACTTTTGGAATATATATTTCATTACCATAGTACATGGGTCTGAATATCTGCTGCAACATTTGGTACCAGAATCGAGGAACCTGTAACTCATGTTTCTCGAATTTCAATTCTGGCAAATCCAACACGATCCGGAATTGAGCATAGTGGTTGATGTAATACTCATACAAGCATATTTTAGCCACTCTCTGTAACTCCTCTTCGAATAAATGAAACTCAAATTCCAGTTTCTTTAATAAATTGTATGTATTCGTAATATGGTCTTCGAATTTATTAAGATTGAGAGGATACTCAATGATCCTCTCCTCGCCAAATTTAGTGAAATCCATGATTATAATGATAGTCTTAGTAATTCAGGGAGACCTTAGTTTTTATACTTTGGATGCAAATCCGTTGCATAAATACAACAATGCCCCTAAAAATATTCCCCCCTAATGCAAATCCTATGGTCTGCCGATTCACATGAATTCTCTTCTCAACATAGTTAAAAAGGGCGCGGTATTATGTAGATTCTTGTATGTAGATTGAAGTACATAGCTGTATCTGCAACTCCTACTCTTCTACGTATAAACTAAATTTGATCCATTTTGATTACCCCAGGATTTTAATATTTTCAGATGACATTTATGCCAAATTGGCCCGACACTAATTGGAGTCATTGTTTTTTTATTATTTTAGGTGTCAATTGGATCTGGCGGGGAGGTACATGTCTATTGATTCTATTACTCTATACATCCCCAGTTTCAATTGGTGAGGGCTTTACATGATTAAATAATTAAATTCTGGTCGGCATCTGCGTCGGCGTCGTAATTGAAATCTAAGGGGTCATCACGATACTCTTGACGTGTGAACCTCCCGGCTACCGTATCTTTAAGGTTGCTCAAGGTACCATTGATCCTATCCCAAACTGTAGGTTGGTCATGGAGTAAGTTTAACGAGTTATCGATATTAGCTTCCAAATCGATTCGAGTATTATCGCGATATTGCTCGGTTAGTGTATCATGGAAATTACGACGATTGCTTTCGTAATTCATATTTGCTGCGTTAGTCAAGTTAAATGACCGGTAATTTTCATTGGTACGTTTATTAATCTCTCGATTAATGATTCTCTTTGCTTCCACAATGATCAAATCCCGGCGCTTAGCTGGAGTATGGTCGCCATTATCTTCGTCTTCTTCATCTTCACTAAAACCCCAATTTGAATAAAAATCAGTAAAACCTAGACGTTTCTTTAATTTATCATAAACATGGAATGTGGTCAAAATAACCGGAACTAACACCAATCTCGGTAACCAGTTATTAAAAAGATTGAACAACCCAGTCAAATGGATCGAACTGCCGAACCAATCTTCAAATATCGATTTTCGACTGATGAATAACGTGATGAAATTGTAGGATAAGGGGATGGTTAACCGGGAAATATACATGGCATACCATGAAGTACTGACAGGGTCGGAATTGTGGTGCACCAAATGGTACATGTTGAATATTTTCAAAGATGTCAACGACGTCAATGACGAAAATAACATATAGGAGAAGAATAACACGGTAAGCAACAATTGAATAAAGTTATGGTTAGCAAATTTGTTTATCAAGATGTTGATGATTGACAATTTTGTCGAGTGGAAAAACTCCGATTCGAGAATGACGAAGGAAATTGTAAATAGTATTATTGAAAGAACTTTGCTCATAATTGGATGAATGTAGTAGAAGTATATGACGGTGAATTTCGGGGTGAACAATAACCTGTGGTTTAGTCTAAACGACAATTGATTATTATTGACATGACCCGATAAAATATCTTCCAAGTAGATAATCTTGTTGAAGACGTTTTCATACTCCGATTCGTAGGCTATCAATTTGTAAAGATTATTCTGGAAACTTTTACTAAGTTTGACTATAAATGAAGTAGTCAACTGTTCCCTAGTGATTGTTTGATTGGAAAATGTATCCAAGTACTGTTGGTCCATCATTTGCTGCAAATCTGCTGGAATCTGCTGATTCATTTGCAATATCCAATCCCTAAACTCGAAATCGTCAGGATTATTCGTAAAGTTTTTCGTCAACACAATGACTTTCAAAACATCTTCTTTAAACGAAATCTTATGGTCTTCCAAGTTGTCAATCAACCTAGGAACTTTCAAGTAGAGGTAATTCAAATTTCCAATGACCGAGCCTTCAATCCATCTTTGTCTCGGGATAGCAATCAACCCATGAGCCATGAGCCAAAGCGCTAGGGTAAGCGAATAAATATGGGTCAATGCAATAATCATTGATTTTAGATTATAAAAGGATAACCCAACTTCAAATGTAAGATAAAAGGCACTTACCAAAGCAATACCCAACATGATAATTTGAAATTTCAAATTCTGTCTAAAAGAATCTTTTAACTTGGATAATTTGTTATAATGACCAGACCTATAATACTCTTGTAACGTTGGCAAAATCGCCCAAGTCAACACGAAAGAGATCCAATATTTACTTCTCCAGAGGATAAGTATCACATTATCTGAAACATTGAACCAACTTATAATATCAAAATTATGTTTAATATAATCTATAGGTAATAGAATAATTATAGAAATTGGAATGAAAACAGCCGAGATAACTGGAATTGAAAAGTATGCTGGATACTTGAACAAATTGATATGGAACTGAATTGCAGAAACCGTTCCTAATAACAGTAGTATATAACATACCAACGGAACCAATCCCATCGTAAACAATTATATTAAAATTAATGAAAAATCAACCAGAAAATGACTAAATGGATCAGAATTCAATGATTGGTACTATCTTGACTATTTCTAGAACCTCTAGATGTGTCTATTGTACGTAATTTGTGGCTTAACTGTTTGTTTGTTAACTACGCCAACTTTTGATTTCATCATGCGAAACACAAAGTTTACAGAAATATCAATAAATGGTTAATTATTGATTTAACAGACTTTTTGATAGTAAACCATGTCTGATAGGAAAGAATTAGATAAGAATCCAGTTGAAGAAGCTGTTGTAGCTGAAAAAATGGAAGATTTAGCTATCAATGATGAATTGGAAACTAAAGATGATGCTAAAGGTGACCAGAATGAAACTGATCTGGAGGACAAGGGTGCTAAGCCAAAGAAGAAGTCGGTTGGGTTTGGAGCGTTACCAGAAGAAGACTTGACTCAACATCACAAGGATGTTAAAAAAAAAGAAGCCATCAGAGCCGAATCGAATCCATTTCATAAGATCCCGCCTGAATTGGCCTATTTGCAACGGAAAGGGGTCCCAAGTCCCAAGGCTATTGGTACTCCTTTAGTTAACAAGAAGAAGATTTCGAAGAGAGAAGTTGGTGATTTAATGGATATGCCTATTAAAGTCATTGGAGTGCAAAACCAAAACACCGAAATCAATATCGATTACCCTACTATTTCTTTGCCAGTACCCCCAAAACATGTCTTGGTCAATGTTAAGTATTCCGGGTTAAATTCTCGTGATTTGTTCAAAATTTACCAATTTGGACTTAATGTTAGTAACAAGCAGATTGGATTGGGCTATGAATTTGTTGGGATCGTCGATGACTCAAACAATGATCAGTTTGCTAAAGGTGACAGAGTAGTGGGTGTGGTTGATCCTAATTCAAAAAAGGGGTCGTTATCTACAAGTTTGTTGGTGAATCCAGGTGCTGATTTGTTAGTTAAAATTGATGATGAAGATTTGAAAAAGTTGGATAATGTCGATATCAATCTCTGTTTTGATGCTAAGAAAAATGATATCAATGATTTCGAAATAGAGTCCGATGATGAGTCCGCTGAGGCATCATTATCATCTGCGTCAGTAAATATTCCGGCTAAACCCACGAAATTAAAGGTGTCAAATTATGAAATTCCCCTGGAGTTACCCAACTTTGCTAAACTAGTTACATACCCTTCGTCATTCTGTCGAGCACAGCAAATTTTATCTCACTTAAAGTCTTCCGGACCCACCAATATTCTTATTAATGGTGCCGATTCAAACTTGGGGTATACATTGATTCAAATCGTCTGTGCAAAGTATACCAATATCAATTTGATCTTGATTGTTCGCGAAGAGTACATCGCTAAGATTAATAACATGATCCAGAACTTACCATATGATCCATCAAGCACAAGAAACGTCAATGTCATAGCTTTCGATTCGAGTAAAGATGAATTACAAATCCCGGGTGAACGTATCTCGATTCAATACAAGAAACCCGATTTCTTTGCTACAGAAGTATTGGAAGCATTATTCAGCTCAAGACTGCCTAGTGATCAATTGGTTGATTATAAAAATTTACCCAATTATCAATTGGATCTTTTCGTTGATTTGATTGGTAGTAAAAAAATGTTCCAAAATCAAGTTAGATTTGACCACATTGATGAAATTAAATTACCATTTTTGGAGAATTTATCAGAATCGGCGTATACATTATTCCATGGCCAAGTTGATGAACCATTTTTCTGTAAATTATTGAAACCAAAGGCCAGTGGATCGGCATTTGTATCAGCGTGTAAATTTGAAACCAAATTACCCTCGTATGCCATTAGTGAGTTATACCAACAACAATCAGTTTGGAATAAGGTCTGGGGAAGCACGTTTATAGGTTACAATTGGTTTGAGGAAATCAATTTGCAAGTGAAACACCAATGGTTGGAAGAAGGATTACAGATGGTTATCAATAATCAATTAAAATTTGAAATTGATCATGTAATTGATTGGAGGAATAAAAATGCAAAGACTTATATCAAACAGTCGAAAGAAAAAATAGAAAATTAGTATTGCAAATTGAGGATTACTGAATTAATCGAGCAAGCGAGATTATGGTTTGCATAAGAGTCTTAAATATGATTGAATTTTTACGTACGGACTGTGAGTAATAAATATATATAATGACATACGAAATGAGAATTAAAAATAGTAAATAAATATTGTTCGATTTATTTTTTCTATATGTGGATGCAACCACTGTAGGAGGTATGACCAAGATTCCCAAAAAGCAAATTTGAAAAGAAAAACCGTACTATTGAATTTGATAAATGACTAATACGAGCTACCCCAACATAACCCGATGATGTATTTAAGAAGATATATGCAATGAAACCGAAACTAGGGCAAAATTTGTTACTGGCTCATGGTACCAGAATCAAGTTACCCTGGTTTGAGAAATTCGGTTTTACTCGAAATCATCATTTACTCGAACTAGTCCAAAGTATATTGTACTGTCAAATTTCCTTTCTCAGTAATACCACTAGCATGGAGCATATGATGTGTAATTGAATATTGTACTTCATCCTGTGCATGAAATTATTGCCAATTTCTTGTACTAATATACTTGATAAACTTTGCAATTATTGGATATTACTATTTGTCTCGCCTGGAACAAGTTCAAAATAAAGAAAATGGGCACACAAACATAATACCACTGATCACACATTCTTTGAAATTGGAACTTAGAATGACATCTATTTTTAATGACATAGAAAATAATTTTAGTTGGTACGTTTAAAATTAGTTTGTCACATATCCCAATTAAAATCATTTCACAGGAACAATTCAAAAATGACACCTTCAAACGTCAACAAAATAATTTATTTTAAGGAACACATCATAAGATGTTGATTCTAGGTCTTCCCCTCCTTCTTCCCCTCCCGCTCAACTTTCAAATTAAACTGCCTATTCTTATCATTAATCCCCACACCACCATTCTGTCGTGATCTTTTACCCATTCTTCTATTATTCTGTTGTTTAATTGAATTACTTAACATCTCGGTAGTATCTTCTCCTTCTACTTTCTCTATATCTTTTAAATTCTTATAATAACTTAATTCGGCTAATTTATTATAATTAGAATAAGTAGAATTAATTAATTTATTCGATTTTCTAATAGATTTACGATGATTCCATTCTTCTACTTGTTTTATAGTGTAATTCATTATTTTATCTTCATTAGTATCTTCATTATCTTCATCATTTTCTTTTTTTACTTTATTTAAGTTTGATCTTAAATATTTCTTATTATTTTGTTTTATCTTATCTTTCTGTTGATTCAACTGAGTGAATTTAATTTGTAGATCCATTGTACTATGAATCTAGATACAAATAACCCATCTTGATTTAAAATTGATAAAAATCTCTGCGCTACCTTAAAAAGAAAAACAGCGCTACCATTCCAAAACAAAGATTAATGTAGCATCTACTATGAATGTATAGGTAATATCAAATGATATTTGTTTATAATACTTATAACCATTTTTATTGTATTTGTCCGTTTAATAATATAAACTTTTACTAATATCTCTGAAAACAAATATGGTTATTATACTTTCACCTAAAAAAGACACAATATTGAGTTTAGGAAAATAATCTTTAGTGTTACAAGTACTAGTATTACTAAAGGTTGTAGTGAAATCTATTACACTTTCTTGATAACTTGTCATCATTTAATTATATTTCAGTTGTGTAAATTATCAATTCTAGTATGTTACTATGTAAATCTCCCATTCAGTACAACCAGTTTTAATAGTTTAATTTTATTTTCCTTCTTTAAACTACTTAAAAGTTACAACTAATCCCTTGGAATAAGCAGTTGAAGTAGATAACAATAAAAAGATTGAACTAGATGTTGGATAGTTAATTGATAACTCTAATTGTTATTTACTAATGGAAACTGCCCCTATATTTACCTGCAAACTTGTGTAAATATAATTACATTTTCAATTGTGTTAATATCAATCCTAGGTCTCCTAGTACGTAAATCTATTCTTGACTTCAACACGTTTTCATATTTCAATTTATTTTCCTTCGTTCAATTAATCAGTATCGTACAAACACTATAGAATAAGCAGGTATAGTAGTAAACAATAAAATAGAGCCATCTGATGGAAACAATAGATCAATATACAATAATTCTCAAAACTGTAACATTATCTATAGCATTGTCCCCATACCAGATAATATTAACAATGAGTAAAAATATAATGCCTGTCCATTCCAATCTGTTTCTGTTATTATCTCTCCTATCACATCTCTAGCGCCATGTTCTTCTTGGGCTCCATTGCCAGTCCGTATCGGTTAAGATTGTTCCCCGTGGTAAGGACACTCCGGTGCGGTCCGAGTCGGCTGCCTACCCCCAGATTTTATAAAAGAGCGACTTTGGTACCAGTAGCAACTAAGTATACCATGACTGATATTCAGAGAGATAGAGTAGACGGTTTGGTCAAGTTATTTGACCTGTTACTGAAAGAAGAGACTGAGAAGTTGCAAGGCAATCCTCAGGCGGTTTTGGATAAAATTGATCTGTATTCGGGGTTAATGACGGTTGGGCCCGACAAGGGGAAAGTAGTTATGGACGAAATTGTTAAAAAGAACCCGACAATTATGATAGAATTAGGTTGTTTTGTTGGGTACCTGGCTATATACTTTGCCCAAGGATTGTCTAATGATCCCAATGCTAAATACTATTCTTTCGAGGTTAATCCTTATTATGCCAAAGTTGCACAGCGGTTTATTGACTTGGCGGGTATGACAGATAAAATTGAAATCATTGTAGGTAAAGCTAGTAAGACTTTGGAACCTTTCCAGGAGTCACTTAATCGTAAACTTGGTCAATTTACCCCGCTAGACTTTATATTTATCGACCACTGGAAAGATTTGTATGTTCCGGATTTACGAGTGTTGGAAACTTTGAGTTTTATTGCTCCGGGGACCTTGATTGTGGCCGATAATATTCTTTTCCCAGGGGCGCCGGAGTATGTTCAATATATCCAGGGCAGTCCAGAAGAGAGGAGACAGCATAATTATGAGGTTGAGAATAAAAATGGGAAAAGATGGTTGGGAAGGTGGAATATTTTGTACGAGAGTAGGACTGAGGAGGTGGTAGGGGGTGGGAGGAGAGATGCGTTGGAGATTACGGTGTGTACGGATTATTTGAATGGGTAAACCTAATCCGCCCGTTAGGGTGGATTAAGTGCCGTTGAATAGAACATTCCTCTCGAAGAGAGGAGTGTTCATTTAATCTACCTCCACTTCACCTCTCGCACCTTTCAATTCTATCTCCAATGGAATCACCCTTGTTTTTCTAACCCCTCCTCAAATGGCTATTGTTCAAAATGTTTTCTTTTATATGATATAACTCAGTTTATGATAAATTTATGATAAATTTAATCATTGTAGATCATTATATAAAACTGCAAGTCACTAAATTATACGGCCAGTTCTGGCTCACTTTGCCGCCATCTCTGCTAAATATTTTTCTTTGCAGTAACCAACTCCAAAAATCAACCTTTAGCTCAATTAATAAACTCAAGTTCACAAATACAATCCACTAAATAATTAATATCAATCATGATTATGCTAAAAAATGATTTTCTTACAATCCTTCTCTATCAAACTATCTGGGTAGCATAGTTAGCCTCCTTAAATACATAAATAATTCATCTGACAACTTAATACCAACAAATGGAATTGTTCTTTCATTTGGTTAAACTGGATTGTTTGTATTTGCATAATTACAATCCAATTCGGAAAGACGTTCAACCAGGCTGATGATAATTCAAACAAATATCCAGTTCTAATCTACTTCTCATATTTGTTCTCTAACTATCCACAATATTGCAATTGTGAATTTTGCGGACCAATTAGTTTACCTTGGAGTGACTTTGGTTGGTATTATCAATTTCTAAAACTGATTCAATATTTGTAAACCTCTTGTAGAGAACTTGGTGATCAATTGATGTGATATCTACTAAACCCCATTTCATGAAAAGTTATCTGGTTCAAGACGCATGTACCTTTCTACTTAACCAATTAAACTATTTGTAATAACTCGAACACAATTGTTAATCATATTAATATTACGATTGAAATGACTACATGACTTGCTTGTATGTTGTACAACCTTGGATTGCATAGCTTTTCAATCACCTTGGGAACCTGTAATTAGTATCATCAATATACCTAAATACCAACAAAAGAACCCAGAAAAAAGATAACAAATAAATAGATCAATAGTACAATTACACTTATCATCTACATATAACTTATAGATCCCATTGAATTGCTGTGTATTTCTAAATTACCATTTCTACAATTGTCGCTAACAAATTATTGGCGCGATAAAATTAAAACATCAACAGTTGCTTTGGCTAGATATGACTGATTTGACACCATTCTTCCAACAGTGTGCTAGCATTGTTCAACAGGACTTGGTACATGCTGCTAAAGAAGACTTTGATAAAGTAGTAACGAGGAAACATCCGTTTGTGGTTAAGGATACGTTCATCAAAGAGTGTAAGGAATTCTACCAAGTATTGC
Source organism: Candida sp. Y128-05E (assembly GCA_037042355.1). Lineage (NCBI taxonomy): Eukaryota > Fungi > Ascomycota > Pichiomycetes > Serinales > Debaryomycetaceae > Candida > Candida sp. Y128-05E. The sequence continues at coordinate 52,801 of JAXQKE010000027.1, read as the reverse complement.
TAGAATTAAGAAGGTTTTTAGGAGAGATTAAATCCCCTTACTTGGCTATACATGATGAAACTAACACTTCCAACAATTTATCTAGGGAAGATAAACAGAAGATAGATGAGGAGTTTAATCACAAGATTCAGAAATTGTATGGTAAACTAAAGTATTTGCAAAAGTATGAAACTAAGAGACAGGAGGTTGGGAAGTCGGTTAAAAAATCTAAATGGTTAGATTGGTTAGGTGACGATGAATCAGAAGAGGAATTATGGCTTATTTCAGTAGGCGCCCACAGAACTAATATTCTAAGGTTCTTGAATAACACAATACAACTGGTTAACAAACAGTTTGACGATATGAATAGAAGAAGGTTGAAACGTGATATCACCTTTGCTCTGTTGGACTTTAGGAACTTGAATGAAGAGGATGTTTATGACCAGCCTTTGCAGGATTTAGATGACAATGGAATACTCATTGAAGAGGATGGGCCACAGCAACAATTAACACAAGTACAGATTCAAGAATACGAGGCTGAAAACAAAGAACTACTCAACATGAAAACTAACCAACTAAAACAGGTTGAGCGGTTGAAAGACTCCATGGTCGATATCATGAATCTACAAACAGAACTCTCGTTCCAATTGGAGACCCAGGGTGACCAAATTAACCATTTGTTGGACGCGCACTCTGAAATGGAGGTCAATGTCAAGTCTGGGAACACGTTTATGAAACAGGCAACGAAAAGGAATAAAAGGGGCGCCAATATGTTAGTGACATTATGTATTCTATTCGGTTTTCTTTTGCTCTTGGTGGATTGGGTGAGTTGGTAATTAATGAGCAAAGCGGGTTAATTAATGAGCGAGCGTATGAACGAATTAATGAGCAAAGCAAGTGAATAAAGGTTTTTCATTTAAAGAGACTTTCTATATTTGTTGCGGTTTCTCAACCATTATTACACTATTGGGATATTTCATTGGGGAAGTCATAGGATACAAAAGGACTTAATGGAAGAACCATACGATGTGCTTTCATAATCTTGAAAGTTCTATTGAAGAGTTGTTGTTGTGGCTGTTAATATACTGTTTTACAGTTAAAATATCACTTTGATAAATATGTTAGTCAAGAGTTCAATTTACTGAGTTTTTCTCTGGGCAAGATGATAAACAGAATATATGTCTAAATCCACTTTGACCAGTAGTTTCTGTAGTACAAAGTCTTACATGGATAATACAAATATAATGTTCAACTATCCATGGTTTCTTCAAAAAAAGCTGGCACTAGACAGCCAAATTTTCCAAATCTCATTAAACATTAATTCTTTTATGTATAATACATACAATCTATTGGATCTATATTTTCTTCAATTTGCTTTGCAAATGCTTATTCTATAAAATCAACCACTTTACCAGCACCAATGGTGACCCCTTCTCTTCTTATAACAACACGTCCGAGTATTTTATTATCCTCATATTTCGTTAATGAAATCGAAGTATTTTCTATTTCAATATTAACTATAGCCACTTGTTTAGAAACTAAATGTAACAACTTCTTCTTCTTTTTGCCGCCGACAATTTCCACCAATTCCGTAATCCTGGCGGGAACTTGACAATTGTTTCGGAACATGATAAATGGGGTACCCACTAGCAATGGTTTCTTGGTATTAAACAAATGCAATTCAACTTGAATTTTCTTGACAGTCCTTATAGGAGAGTCGATTTTGGAGATGGAGTCACCAACTCTGAACGCTTCAATTTGATCGTTTGATAATTGTGATGCTTTGAATGATAATGTGACTAATTCTCCCTTGATGGCAAAATCAACTGGCTTGGAAGCAGCTTTTATCGACTGAACTTGTAACACTTCGTGGGTTGGTGAGACAATAATGGTTTCACCTGCTTGGATAATCCCTGAAATGATTTTCCCACTAACTTTGATTAATCCCGAATCTCGATACGAATCATGGACTGAGAGTAAGAAATCTTCCTCGATTAATTGGGTTGCCGTATTTTCAGTGGATAGTTGGACGTTTTCCAAGTAGGAACCGAGTGTGGGACCTTCATACCATTTGAACTCTTCAATGGAATCATCTCGTTTCACAACATTGTTTCCAGATAATCCCGAAATTGGGATGACATCAATTTGATCCTCTGTAAATCCCACATCATCGCTGGTTAAAAATTTAGTCATTTCCAGCTTAATAAACTCAAATCGGGCTTGATTCCAGTTAATTTTATCCAATTTATTCACAGCAATGACGATTTTCAGAATACCTAAATTTTTAGCTAAATTAGTGTGTTCTTTAGTTTGACCATCGAGAGAAAACCCAGACTCAAATTCCCCCTCAATCGAGTCTACAACCAACAAGGCAATATCTGCTTTGGAGACCCCACCAATCATTTGCGGTACAAAATCCTTATGTCCCGGAGCATCAATAGCAGTAAACCTAACTTTCTCGGTTTCAAAGTCAGTCGCACAAATATCAATCGTAACACCCCTAGTCCTTTCTTCGGAAGTTTGGTCCATGATCCACGCGAGCGCGAACGAACCTTTCCCAATTCTTTCCGACTCTTTAACCAACTTATCAACCGTTTTCGAGTCGACAATCCCATAATCATACAAGATCCTCCCCATTAGGGTCGACTTACCAGCATCGACATGGCCTATAACTACAAACGACTTGTGTGGTTTTAAGTAAGTAGGGTTAGTCTGCAACTGGTGAGCTATATCAACATTCTTAAATGGTTTTGTTTGTTTAGAATTTTTACTTTTTTTATCTGGTGTTGGTCCAGTCAATTTATCATTGGCACCACTTTTATCTTTCTTTTCTCCAATAGACAAATCACCCAACTTTTCAAACGCCTTTGTTTGTGCATTTAAAATAATATCATCAGGTGATGGTTTTTCAAAAGGCTTGGCTTTCTCTAGTAAATTGTTAGTAAACGGCAAGAAAATATCATGGTTTTTACCTCTTTTAGATTTATTGAAATGGTGATCATCTAGAGGTCTTTTGAGTAAGAAAGAGGAGATGGGATTATGGGGTGAGTCAAGTAGTATTGAGTCATCAAATGTGATTTGGTAATCAACTCGTAGCGGCGGAAGCAGAGGCGTAGCCTTTATATTGTGCACTGGATCTACCACTGAATCCACAACCTCCAGTTGTGTCTCCAGTTGTGTCACTTTTTCTATCACCTCCAGTTTCACTTCCAGTTCCACTTTCTTGTTCATTCGCGCTTGCGCTAGCTTAGCAAGTTTAGACTTCGTAGCATCCCCTTTCCCCTCCTTCTCTCCATCTGTCGGCACCTTCACTTCCATCTTCTTCTGAGCTCTTAACTTAGCCAATTGGGCTAACTTAGAAGTACCACTCATGAAGAATTAATTGGTCTATACTGAAATCAAATTCTATAAAATCAAATTCCAATCTAATTTTCCAGTGAGGATGGTTTGATGATTCACCATACAAAAACCAAAATTTAAATAATATACATACGTTTCTTAAATCTAGTCTTGATCTCTTCAATTGAAGGTTCTACTTCAAAGTAATTATAATATAACGCTTCTTTCAAATCAAAATCGGGGATTTCACTATTATAATCTGCTAACTTTTGTTTTAAAATAGGTAATACCCGGTGTAATTGATCATACTCTTCGTTGGTTAGGGTATCTTCGTTGAACTCTTCTTCCCCTTGTGAACTGATATCGTAGTCGTCGTCCATGTTGTGTTGGTTATTACTGTTAGTATATCTTCTCTGCTCTAGTGATATATATTTTAGTTTGAAATATCGCAAACGCACTACCAGTTGCAAATGGTAGATACAGAAGTTGCAATTACAAGATAATTTTTATAGTGAAGTGGAGATTTTTACTTGGAATTGGAAAAGTAACCAGTAGTTGGAGTTAGTGTAGGTGAAAAAAGCGGTGAATTTGGGGTATATTCAAGGTATGGTATTTCACTTCGAAATCCGAAGGGAATTAGAATGTAAAGTAGTTGAAGAGCCAAATTAATGGGAATGGTTAAGAAACAAGTGAAAACTAAAAGCATTAATATTTATAAGTAACAGGTACTTTTTTTTCTATTTTGATATAGCAAGTTTTTATTTTGTTAATTTCAGTTACGGCCGACTTAGACCTAGTGGAGAAAACTTAAGAATAATAAACGTTCCTGAGGAATTATTACGTTTAAAATACTGGTTATGTTCTGTTAAAATAAACAGACGAGATATAGCACCGTCCTTTCCATCGAAATTCGGTTTAATTGTTGAATTATTTTGTTGATATTTCTTGCTGGTGCTTTAGTAATCACTATTCTACTACAAGTTTCAGTATCTCTTACACCGTTTTCACTATAAATCTATATCTATTATCTCACTATTTCTTGATAGCCGCCATCAAGGCTTTACCTGCAGCGACCACTTCTTCGTCATAGTATCTTCTACCAGTTAATTGCAATCCAATAGGTGCATCCTTGTACTGGTCTGGGGAATAATCTTGTAACTCCAATTCTTCCAATTCATTTCTATAAGTGGGAGGTTGGCTCCAGACATCACTAGATTCGACTTTCAAACCAGTTTGAAAGACGAGGGTGGGCATATCCAAGATATTCCATAATGCAGTGTATGACCAGTTGTATGCATGTTCCAATTTTGGTGCCACGTTATTGTACGTTGGCGACACAATAAAATCAATTTTGTTGTCATTCATAAATTGTAAGTATTCTTGTCTTAACCCATCTCTGATGGAATTTAACTTTCTATTGTCCTTAACTTCATAAGATTTGGATCCATCTCCATAACTCAAAGACCATTTGGTCAATTTGCATAATGGTTCTCCCGATTTACCAAGATAGGAGCGTTGCATGTAATTACCATCACAGGCATACATTTTGTTGACAGTTTCATACGCAAGTTTAACATTAAGTGGGTTCCATTCAACCACCTCGGCACCGGCGGCTTCCAATTTAGCCTTCACAAATTCCAATCCTCGCTTAATTGGTGGCGTTGGTAAAACATTACCATCATCATAAATAATTCCAACTCTCAATTTCTTCAAATCGGGTACCTCAACTTTTCTCCAAGGCATGAAATTGACATTAGCATCGGTTTCCCAAGGTTTCCCACCGTTCAAATAACTATCCATCCAGTAGTCGACGTCCTCCACACTTCTACCAAGAGGCCCAACAACTCCCGGTACTGATTCTTGACCAGCACCCCCAGAAACCCCGCCAATTAAACTGACTCTTCTTGTTGAAGGTCTCAAACCAAAAGCGCCCGAATAAGCAGCTGGAGCTCTAATGGAACCCCCGATATCGGACCCCACCCCTAACAAACTAGCACCAAACCCTACCGAAGCACCTTCACCAGACGAAGAGCCACCGGCAGTCAACGAAGCATTGAAAGGGTTGGAACACAAACCAGTGAAATTGTTATTACTACATAAATGCATCAAAGTCTGCGGTTGCGTAGTTCTGACATAGAAAACCGCCCCCAAATCAGAAAGAATCTGGGTCGTCTTCCCATGTTTTGGAACAATATTATCAATCAACAGGACATAACCAGCATGGAGGATTTTATTTTTGTATGCCATGTGTTCCTTCAAAGAGATTGGAATCCCATGCAAGGGACCAATCAATTTTCCATTAGTCTTATAATACTCATCAAGAAATTTTGCTCTTTCCAAACCTTCATCAAGGAAAATTTCGAGATAGCAATTCGTCAATTGGTGAGCAATAACTGCACGTTTAGCAAACGCCTGGAACACTGTAACAGCAGATAATGAGCCATTGCTCATTTTATCCACCAACTCCTTAACCGAAGAATCAGTAATAGCAAATTCTTCGGGTGTCAACAAGTTTTCATCATACAAATACTTGACAGCATTGAATTGTTCTGCTCGTAATTCTTCTACCAGCTTAGGCACTTTAATCTTCAATTCCTCGGGAATCGAATCAGCTAATTTCTTTCTATACGCTTCTACTTTAGGTAACCATTCTTTGGTATACTTCTCCTCGTCCTCGTACCCTTCAAAGGCATCTGTAGTTAAGAATGTTTTGTAATCAATTGTCATTATGGGTGTTTGAATAATTTCTTTTATCGGTTGGGAACGGGCAATCTTTATATTCTTTATCTTGCGCTTGTATTTCCGCTTTAGGCTCGATAAGCGCGTTTACTCCACTAAATGTTCAATATGGTTGATTTCCTATTTGGGTGGTAGCCGCTATCGCTAAGCGAAGCCAAGATCACCCTCCTGTTGTTACCCATTCGATCCGGTAGTTGTCGATAGGATTCAATGGATGTAGAGCTATTGTCAATATCGCCAATCGCCCCTTTGGCTAGCTCTGAATCAGGGAGTTGACGACAATAGTTATCGCGGAGATAAGATAATGCTGATAAAGATAACTCCCAGTTTGGGTTCGAAGTACGATAAAGTATGATAACTACTGTAAATAGGATTGTGAATTAAAAGAGATGGTGTTGGTGGAAATAGGGTAATTGGGATTGTACCTAGCGCTAGTTTGGTGTCGGTGATTATGTTGGGTTAGAGTTTGGGTTTGTTATTGGGTTGATGATGATGGACTAGTGGCAGATATACAAGTTAATGTATCCCTGTTTAAGTAGAGATGTAAATATCAACATGTGATTATCTATATACTAAACTAAGCATATGTATAACATTTACTCCTAGTTAACCCTAATGGAGAAAACGAGTTGGAAATGATAATAAACGAGGTTTTCAGAGGAATCTTCTGCTATAGGGTGGTTGATAAGGTGATGTTACTAAGATAAGCTGTGCTAATACTATCATTGGTGAAAAATTTATTATCTTTTATAGGATTATACATCGGAACATCAAAGAAATTCGCATAGTACAAATCATAATGACCAAAATAAAAGGATTGCACACATCACATCTCTTAAGTAAACCATCTAATTAAGTTTCGATGTTAAGCCAGTGGGTTGTTCATAATTTCTAAGACAATATAGTACCAAACTGTTCATTATTTTGGTTGTTTTTTTCAATATTCTCAAATTACCACATTCTGATTATATTGATATTTGTGGTTGATGGTACATACAATCACTATTTTACTACAACTTTCAATATCTCTTCACATCGTTCACTATAAGTTTATATATATCATCTAACTATTTCTTAATAGCTGCCATAAAGGCTTTACCTGCAGCCATCACTTCTTCGTCATAGTATCTTCTACCAGTTAATTGCAAGCCAATTGGCGCATCCTTATACTGGTCAGGGGAATAATCCTGCAATTCCAATTCTTCCAATGGATTTCTATAGGTTGGAGCTTGCAGCCAGACATCGCTAGACTCGACTTTCAAACCGGTTTGAAAGGCAAGGACGGGCATATCCAAGAAATTCCATACTGCAGCGTACGAGTAATTGTAAGCGTGTTCAAGCTTTGGTGCTACGTTGTTGTAGGTTGGCGATACAATAAAATCAATCTTGTTGTCTTTCATAAATTGTAAATATTCTTGTCTTAACCCATCTCGGATGTGGTTCAATTTTCTGTGGTCCTTGACTTCATACGACTTGGACTCAACACCAGAGTTCAACCCCCATTTGGTCAATTTACACAATGGTTCTCCCGATTTCGCAAGGAACAAGTGTTGCATGTAATTACCATCAGAAGCATACAATTTGCGGGCGGTTTCACTCGCAAGCTTAACATTAAGTGGTTGAATGGAAACCACTTCGGCGCCAGCGGCCTCCAATTTAGCTTTGACCAATTCTAACCCTCGTTGGATTGGTGGCGTTGGCAACACAATACCATCGTCAAACACAATGCCCACTTTCAATTTCTTCAAATCAGGCACCTCGACCTTCCTCCACGGCATGAAATTGACATTAGCATCGGTTTCCCAGGGTTTCCCCTGGTTCAAATAACAATCCATCCAGTAATCAACGTCCTCCACACTTCTACCCAAAGGTCCAACCACTCCCGGTATTGATTCCTGGCCAGCACCAGCAGAAACAGCGCCCATCAAACTGACTCTTCTTGATGAAGGTTTTAAACCGAATATGCCAGAATAAGCTGCTGGCGCTCTAATGGAACCCCCGATATCAGACCCAACTCCTAGCAAACTAGCACCAAACCCGAGTGAGGCACCTTCACCAGACGAAGAGCCACCTGCGGTCAATGACGCATTGAAGGGGTTGGAACACAAACCAATGAAATTGTTATTACTACATAAATGCATCAAAGATTGCGGTTGCGTAGTTCTGACATAGAAAACCGCCCCCAAATCAGTAAGAATCTGGGCTGTTTTCCCATGTTTTGGGGCAATATTATCAATCAAACCAACATATCCAGCATGGAGGATTTTGCCTTTATAACCCAAGTGTTCTTTCAAGGAGATTGGAATCCCATGTAAAGGGCCAAACAATTTCCCATTCTCTTGATAATATTTATCGAGAAACTTGGCTCTTTCCAACCCTTCATCAAGGAAAATATCAAGATAACAATTAGTGAGCTGGTGAGCAATAACTGCACGTTTAGCAAACGCCTGGAACACTGTAACAGCGGTTAAACTTCCATTCCCCATTTTATCCACCAACTCCTTAACCGACGAATCAGTAATAGCAAATTCTTCGGGTGTCAACAACTTTTCATCATACAAATACTTGACAGCATTGAATTGTTCTGCTCGTAATTCGTCCACCAGCAGAGGTACTTTGACCTTCAATTCCTCGGGAATCGAATCGGCTAATTTCTTTCTATACGCCTCTACTTTGGGTAACCATTCTTTGGTATACTTCTCCTCGTCCTCGTACCCTTCAAAGGTATTTGTACCGAAAAATGCTTGGTAAGGAATAGTCATTATGGAAGTTTGAATGCTTTTTGCTATCAGTTGGGATCGGCCATACTTTATACTCTCCTATCTTGCGCTTTCTATCCTACCAGCGGTTACCCATTTGATCCAGTTAACGGGCGGAATTAATGAACGCAAGGTTGTTGTTGATTTTGCAAATCAAGGAGTTGACAATGAAAACTATCACGGAGATAAGATAACGGTGGTAATGATAACCGTTTGGATTCCAAGAACGCTAAAGTCCAATGTCTACTGGAAATAACCAGGTGGTGTAATTATGATTATTGGGATTGTACTCGGGGAGTTTGTCGTTGGTGATTGTTAAGGGGTTTCGATTGATGGACTAGAAATCGATTACAAGGAATTAGTGTAGTATTCAGTATGTAATTCAAGTTTATTGAGTTGTACAATTGTTGAACTGGATCTAGTTCTTGATGGCTGAGTTGGAGACTTAATTGAGAGGTTTCATGTGCAACTTATATTCAGTTTTTGATTGTTGAGAAGAATGAAGTTTAGGCCGTATAAATTGCGAGATTGAGATAGAGACTGGTCATTGGAAAAGTGATCTTGAGCTGGTTCTGGTTTCAAAATAGCTGGGAACATGGCGGTGATTTTGAATTAAGATATTTGATTTATGTTCTTTGAAAATGTAGGTTTATCTAATAAGTCCACTAGAGGACTCTACAGATTTTTCGGACAGTTGTTTCATTAACATATAATCATACCGTATTTACTAACCTTCGGGCCTACACAAAATACCAATGATATCAATTCATATCAACTAAGTATATTGTACATTTTCTCCTGTATTTCTAGAAATCTAGACGGCTCTCCACAATTTGTTCAAATTAACATTCATTAACCGTTTTTTGGATAAACCATTCAACATACAATTCATCCCCATTTTCAATTCAGTCAATATTTCAATTGGTTCTTCTGAAAGAAGTACTGACTGGTTCTTATGCCAACTATTGAAGCAACAATAAATACCAACGTTAATAAAAATCTCCCAATGGTTGCTTGGCCCTCTAAAAACAAATTATATGTTGAATTACCATAGTATAATGTGACAAAAATGAATAGAATGGATATACCAAATGAATATAAGAAATCTCCCATAATGACTGAATAATTGTCGTCGTAAGATATACGGTTGTAGTTTTATAGTTAATTTCATATGATTGTTTTATCACATGAACTCCGTCATTGTTACAAATAAAGGGTTGGGTGTGGAGAGGGTGAAATGAGAATGGAGAAAAATGATAGTAAATGAAACCACTTGTATATTCGGTGTTTGTCCAATCAGAACCGATATGGTACAATAATTGAAACGTTTACTACGATTAAAAGATTTAGGGGGTGAAATATGGTTGTAAATTATTTGGTATTGTGCGATTGAGACCAAAAATTGAACGGTTGTAGAACACTCTTGCTGTATTGTAACTTTGATAGAAGAAAGTATCTGCATCTATTGTTAATCAATCTACATCTATTCATTTACCTTAAAGGTTTAACCGAGCACATTGATGTGTAATTTCAAACTTTTATCAAATGTTGGGGTTAGTTCAAATCCATTCATACAGTTGGTTAAAAAAAAAGAATTTATATTAATTTAATTTATATAGTTTTAAAAGTATTAGAAAAGCAGTTAAATAATGGTTTTAAGATCTTTTAAACATAATTGATTGGGTTTTCCATAGTATTAGCTTTGGAAAATGAAGCATATTTCTGGAATGGATCATCCTTTTCCAATTCATATTCTGGGTTTCTAACAGCTATCTTTCTGTAGTAAATACGTTTGAACCATTTCCAACCTTCAACACCAAGTAAGAATAACAATGCAAATGCAATAGCTAAACCCCATTCATATCCAATTGGTCCATGTAAGAAAACTTTATCATTGATAACCGGAATATAAATAACAGGGAAAACACTAACAAATCCAAATACAATTGACCAGAATAAAAATTGATTTTCCCATAAATCTTTACCTAATTGGGTATACCATGGTAATTCAGATTCAGGTCTCATATTGAAAAATGATAATCTTGGATGAATACATTCCCAAGCTAATAACAATGCACACCATGTAAATGACGAGAAAGCCCCGGATCTACCTTCAAAAACCAACGTACATAATAAACCACTTCCAGTATTACAATCATGACCTAATTCTCCATTACCTTTAACAAAGATAATAATGACGAAATTAACCATACAACATGCTGCCATCCAAAAACCATATACTACCATATCAACTAAAACTTCTCTTGTGAAAATCGATTTATTAGGTGGTAATAATAAAATATCGTCATTGGCTTTTTCTTGACCTAAACCCATAGCTGGGAAACACGAAGTAACAACAATAATCCATAATGCTTCAACTGGAGAAAGCGGGAACACTGAAAAACCATCTTCATCAAAAAATGCTAACCCAACCATTAAATAAATAGCTTGACCAACATTTTCAGCTAACAATTGCAAAACAAACTTTTGAATATTTGAACTCATTCTTCTACCTTCTTCAATAGCATTTAAAATCGAAGCAAAATTGTCATCGGTTAAAATAATATCCGACGCATCTTTGGCAACATCAGAACCATTCATACCCATAGCAATACCAACATCAGCTTTCTTCAATGATGGCGAATCATTCACCCCATCCCCGGTCATAGCCACGAATTTATTCTTTCTGTGTAAAGCATCAATCATTCTAACTTTGGTTTGCGGAGCACATCTGGCAATAACTAATGGTAAAACTGGTAAATTGTCAACTTCATCGTCGGACAAAGCATCGAATTCACTAGCTGTCATAACCATGTATTTAACAATTTCTGGAGCATAATGATACAAGTTCACTGGTAAAATACCAACTTCTTGAGCAATAGCTTTGGCGGTACCTGGATGATCACCAGTTAACATTCTCACATTAATTCCGGCACGATGACATTTTTTAACGGACCCGGCAGTTTCTGGTCTAGGTGGATCATAAATACCCACTAAACCCAAGAACTTCAAATCAGTTTCGACAGTTTTACGATTTTTCAAATCTTCATTTGGACTCATGTTACGTTGGGCAAAAGCTAACACTCTCAAACCTTCAGAAGATAATTGATTCATATTTTCTTCGATTAAAAGTTTATCTTGCTCGGTTAATTTTCCATGGGTCCAAGTAGTACAGAATTCTAAAATACGTTCAACAGCACCTTTTGTATGAACGGTGATTGAACCGTCAGCATCTTGATAAATCGAGGACATTCTTTTGATTGTAGAATCAAAGGGAAATTCTTGTAAATGGGTTAAACCCAAACCGTCTCTAGTTTTGCCTATTCTGGTAGTGAAAACATTAATAGCAATTTCAGTAGCATCACCATGAGCTTCCCATTCTTCATCGACTTTTTTAATTGTGGCAATGTTTGCTAAAGTAGCAGTATCTAACCATTGATTAAAAAGGGGGTCAGTTTCGGGTGCTGGTTGGAAGTCGACCTCTTCATCCAAGTTTTTAATTTCAACAGGAGATAATTGATGATGAGATAAGTCACCTTCAGTCGGGTTGTAAGGATTACTGGTATTAGTGACTTGAAAAGTACCAACCTTAGGAATCCAGACACGTTTGACAATCATTTTACCAATAGTTAAAGTACCAGTTTTATCGGAGCAAATATCGTCGATACCACCCAAAGCTTCCAAGGAGTCCAATTTTCTGACAATGACATTCTTGGTGACCATAACCTGGGCCCCAATGGCCATGGTGATGGTTAAAACAACCACCAAAGACGAAGGGATCATGGAAAGAGCGACACAAATGGCATAAATAGCCACTGATTTGTTGACATTAAACTTTTGCGAAGCCATGACCACGATAGCAAATAACACGGCAATCCAAAACAAAAAAATCGCCAACCAGGATAATTTTCTCTGCAAGGGAGTACCAACGTTGACCCCCAAGATATTCATAATGATATTGTAGACGGTTTTCCCCCAAGCAGTGAAATAGTTGGAGATGGATTTCCCGGCTGGTTTAACCACAGTGGGGTTATCGTTTTTCAACGAATCGGCAATCTTACCAATTTCGGTGTGCAAACCAATGGAAACAACAATACCAGTACCTCTACCTTTGGAAACGAGAGAAGACGAGTAGGCCATATTCAAACGGTCACCGACAGGAATCTCTTCAGAATAGACTTCGGAAGAATCCTTACTGATAGGTAAAGATTCCCCAGTCAACAACGCTTCGTCAATTTCCAAATTGGTGACTTCAAAAAGACGTAAATCGGCAGGAACAGTGTCACCTACGCTGATATAGGTGATATCACCAGGGACCAAACTTTCGGCATCAATTTCAATAATCTCGCCACCTCTCAAAACTCTGGCACTACTTGAAGACAAATTCTTCAAACTGTCCATAGTTTTTTCAGCCTTGAATTCTTGAATAAAACCAACTACAATGTTAAGTAAGATAACAAACGCAATAACAGAACCGGAAATAAAATCCTTTATCGCATACGCAACCACCATGGAGATGATTAATACAATAATCATGGCATTGAACACTTGATGCACCAAGATTTTCGTTAAAGAAATCTTTTGTTCTTGACCCAAGTTATTTGCACCATAAGTAGCATGTCTCTGAGAGACATCTGTAGCTAAACCTTGAGCAACATCCACATCAAACTTCAGTTCGACTTGACTAACAGATAACTGATAATCGGGAGTATTGAAAACAGATTCATCGGAATCATGAATTTTTTCATAAACATTTTCAGCTTGTTTCTGGGAACCTACATCCCCAGTTTCATTTTTGTTACTGACAGACTTTATCTTCGCAAAATTTATTAATGGTTAAACTAAATATATGGGATATAGCAAACTTATATACACTTGCTGCTAAAAAAAAATTTCTGGCTATCTATAAAACTTTTTTTCTTGGCTGATAGCTTATATACACACCGCCATGACGTAAATGCGGCTGGAACCAGTAAGGTAGTGTATGGATCTATACTCTGTCTACGCCACTTCCATCGGTAGAGCCTTCCGTTTAAGCCCACATGTGAAATACCAAGAAATTTTCTATAAATTATGTCAACGTGGGTTCAAAGGCCAATTAATTAATCAGCCAAAAGCAATAATTGCTCATGTGGTTTACAATCAATAGTACAAAGTGTCTACGCATCGAAGGAATCAACAATGAAGTGAATGTAAATTATCACTTCACTTACCCCGTTTTTCCAGGATCTGAGAAATTAGATTGAAAAATGTAACTTCCTACATGAGATGAGCTAGCATTGTCTTTCTAACCGACAATCACAAAGTTTAATAATTCTTGGTCTAACGGCATTTGGTTTTACAATGTTTGTAGAGATGAGCTTAATTGCTATGTATACGCTAGGTTATTTCTTCATTGGGATGGTGCGGCATATGCTTGAAGTAGAGTTTCTGGTAGATATTTACTGATTAGGTTTTGAGCTTTTGACAATTGGTTCAGTAAATATCTCTTGGTTCTTTGTAATGAGCTCAAGCCTCAAGGTAAGTATGCTTCTCAAATAAACCATAATTCCGCTTTTTTCTACTTTGGGCTCTAGAAAATATATTATTATTTAACCATTTCTGTTTAATTTATAGCTCAATTAGTAATTGACATTTTCATTAATCTTATATAGTTAATATTTTATTAAGCGACTACACCAATGATTGTGGTTGGTTTAGTAATGTTTCTTGTAGTGTATGTATGTACCTCTATTACTTGAAGTGAATATTTAGTCACATGTATTGGAAAAATTGGTCTAATTTCATTTATCCGAATTTTTGCAGAATATAAAGAAATATGCAAGAGTATCGAAAGCAAGTAAATATCGAATAGTGGCTGCGGCAGAGGTTTATTAGTAAAATTATAGTAAATGTGTCAAGTATAGTAGATATCATTTATATTAAACCAAAAATATAATAAATTAACTATTAACAAGATCAATATATTCAATTATACGTTTACAACTATCTTGTGTAGCATATTCGAATAATATTTTACCTATACACATAATACCATGTAATTGATCATTGACCCAACCAGAAGGTAATAATTGTAATTATAGAAAATTTCCTTACCATTGACAGTGATATCAAATAAAGAATTACATTTATTAGTAATATAAACCTACACTAAATGCTGATTTAAATAGTTTTTTTATGTCGAGTACAATTGTTGTAGGTATAGATCTTATATTTTTTAGATATATATCAACATTAACAAGGTAGATATCACAAGATATACCATGTTAACTTTTTTTGAATTTCCAAGAGAATCTTTTTTTGCAACCATTTCATGGGATCTTTTGGCTAGCCCCTCATCGGTAAAATCGTCTCCGTAAGCTTCAACAGTGGTAGCCAAAGTACCATCCCAACAATACCTTTCAAAACATTTTTGACATTGTTCACTTTGTTCAATATCTTGACGTTCTTGCGACCGTCTGATTACGGCACACGCAACACACGTTCTCCATTCATCATCAATTGTCCCATTCATTCTCGTAACAATATCAAGTCCATTCTGGATCATACCTTTCTTCTGAATATCGGTATAAGTTAATTGATTGGTTGAAGTATTAGACAAGAACTCGTATGGCCTATTAGCAAAGTATATTACCAAAGGGGGGATTGCTCCATCTTTAGTTAAATCAGTTAAATTTTTAGCATCACAGCCAAAAAATGTTGGTTTAGCCGTCAAGTTCAACTGTAAGAATGTATTTGAATCAGGGACATACGGACATATTTGTGATTTTCCTTGGGTTGAAAATTGTCTTTCGTATGTATAAATTATTGCGGACCCATTAGGATAGGAGTTCTCACGATCATTGGTATTGTCAAATGCAAATGCCACATCCAATGCTCGTTCTTTAGTCAATATCGTCGATAATGGAATTGCTTCACCCCCTAGCCCCCCATCCATCAAGTAGAGTGTATCGTCGGTAGTAATACTATCCGATGAGGCATATTCTGAATTGTAAAACGGATTTGGTTTGTATTCAGCAATATCTTCATACATGTTTGACAATCTTGTCAAGAAATTCTTGCCAATCCATTTAACAAGAAAATTCAAAGAATGGCAATCGTCACAGAATAATGTATTCAAATATTGATTGAAAAGCGACGATGAAGTTCCAATAACAAATCCAGCATTATCAAAACCTATAGTACAATTATCGTCAACTGGCTTTCCATTGTCTACCTTAGTGCCCAAATATTTAATATCAGTAAACGAATTCAATGAAGTATCAAATGACCCCATTTCAAATGGATTGAATTCAACTACAGTCGAATTCAAATTGTATACCAAAGTTCCCGGTTTTCTCCCCACTGCCAACACTATCGGGAATGGCATATCGTGATTGGCAAATACCGACATGTTCTGGATATCAGAAAAGGAGGTTGATTCTAAATAATTGTCTTCGTTTGGGTATAATTGATAAGCTAAAGCTCGAGACCAATAATCAGTTATCGTTGTTCCATATCCAGCACTTACCTTTGCATTGACTGATTTTTCAACTCCCGACCAATTGTCTATATGGGTCAATGCTCCATCGATATTATTCATGAATAAATCATAATATAATGAAAACTGTGATACTGATTCATTTACCAATTGTCTCGATTCTGTCAAATTCCAGACATCATCTGGATTTTCAAGTACAACTTCGTCAATACTTGGCCAATTTTGCAAAGCCAAAGACCCTATTAACCATGCTCCTCCTGACAATGATGATACATACGAAGCACTTTGTAATATTCCTCCCAAACCAACATTATCATCTCCCATTTCAGTTCTATTGTCTAACCCCGCAAATTGACCAGCTCCCGCCAACATGGCCCTATAACCACCCCCTGAAAACGCTAATCCTATATTAATGGGTTTTGAATCATTACTCTTAATAAATTCTTTGGCATCAAAGTCAGTTAAATTCGATGAATCTAAGAAATCAATCAAGGCAGCGTTAGTCTTTTTCTGTCGTTTTTCTAACCAAGATTTTTCTTGTGGAGAAGTATCATTTCCTTCTCTTAAAAGACTATCAACTTTAGGGCAGGAAACTTTAGCTGGTGCATATCCATTAGGCGACTCAGCATTGATGATTTTGGCTAAGAATACCAACAATAAGGTAAATAAAATATTCATTTGAAAAGATAAATAGACCTTGTTATTCCTGGAATAACAGTAACAAATAGTTCAGGTCATCCAAACTGTCGACCTTGACCCTTATTTATTGTGATCATTACATCACCAACACAGCAATTAACAGTTTGTTATAATTTCCTCATTGAGACAAAAGTTGCAACCCAAGCATGCAAGTCTGTACTGCGATACAAAGAGATCAAACCAAGTACGAAGGGAACAATCAGATGGCGGGATGAAGAGCGACAATCCAGTTCCAATAGCAGATCTATTTTATAGTAGGATTCATTAAGTATTGACAAAGTTGTTGAAGATCCTGATGCCCTCTGGAATTTGACACATTATAAGACATAATTATCTATAGAACAATTATAAAATGTCAGAATATGTAGAGCCTACATAAATCTGCGCATAAAGTTTGCGGGGATTTATTTAACATAAACTACCAACGTGTAGTTATGGGGTGATTAACAAAGCGAATCAATTAAATATACAAGTGAAACAAATAAGGAAGATTAGCTGATTGTTTATTATATTGAATATAAAATTTATAATTTTAGAAAATGTACTTTTTGACATGATCTTTTGAATTTGACAAGACAACGGTAAATCAATTTGATATTTTATACGACATCATATTATACCAAACAATTACCAACCAGTTTTTACTTGAAAAGACACAATGATTTATAAATTATACTATTATCAGTTTAATCAGTTTTTTCTTTGAACATATATGAAGTACCATAGAATTATTAATTTAATTAGTTTACTTACAAGACATAGTTTACAACGCAAAAACTTATTAATGTAATTAGTAGTTACTTTATAACTCTCTAAGCTCAAAACCAATAAAATACTTTTCATGTTATTTCAATTTGGTAATTGCGTATTTTATCATTATTTCTTACTGTATGTTTTTTTTAACTTTTAGCTAGCCATCTATTTATTTGTTTATTTATCAATCTTCATCAAAAGGATAACTCGCTTCGCTCGTAAACGCGTTATGTACGGTTATAAAGACTTTCTAGCTAATTCCATAACTGCATCTTCAGTGTTAGCACCACCAATGAAACCAGCGGCGTGGACAAAAATACAACCATCGATACTGGCTTTTTGAGATAATTCATCATCTCTTAAACCTCTCCATTCTTCTTTCAATCCTTGTCTGAATTCGAAAGAAGTGGCAGTGGTGGAAACAGTGGAAACTCTCCATTTATCCAGAGAATCTTTAAATAATACAAATTTTGTTTTCCCTGAAACACCAGCTTCTGCTTCAATATCGTAAAGATGTTCTTTCCAAGGACAGAAACGGGACAAGATTAAGATTTCACCTGATTTGTCGACTGATTCCCTGGCGTCAAACGCATCTTGGACAATACTCTTGGCGTTAATCCAAGAACCGTAGTTTTTCAACAAGTTGACAAAAGCAGTACCCATCAAATCACTAGCAAGTAAGAATTGTCTATCGAAGTCGGCGTCTGTAGCATCAGTTTCCCAATTAGGGTTCAACTTGCTTACCAATGATGGTAAGGTGATATTTTTATCAGCAAATTTAGGGCTGAGGTCACCGTCGTATTGCGAAATACCATTATCATTGGCGTCCAATGCTTCAATAAACTCGCGGTACATTTTGTCGTAGATTAAGTCGACGTATGAAGAGGATAAAGTAGGTAATACTTCACTAATAATTTTTTTACCGAAATGTTTATAAATCAACCCAGCGGAAGACAATTTGGTCTTGTAACCTTCAAAGGTAGTGTCAAAGTCTCTTTGATGATGGTCAAAGTATTTAACACCATCGTATTTACCGGAAACGTCAACAACAATATCGGAGTTATCCCAATCTTGTTCCTTTCTTGATCTAATCAACTTGGAGTCTTTATATTCAGGTAATAACTTTAACAAGTACACAGCTAACGATTCGTCGGCATGGAAGGAGCCCGAATGGGTGCATATGGTCAACATACTCAATTTAATTCTTTTAGTAGCCATTAGAAGAAGTTTCGCGATGAGTTTAACTGCAAATAAATCCAAATAAACGCCAGCACCAAAAATTGTTTTAAACAAAAACTGATGAAGGAAACTAAAGGAAGACTACAATACTACAATTACCCTGCTTAATATCTAACTTTGAACTTAATTGATAAATTTCAAAAAAATTATTAACCAATGAGAATAGTTGGTATAGTCAGCAACATTGTAGATAATATAAAGCGCAAAACTAGAAAATATAAATTCTATCAATAATATATTCTAGTATATAACTTTTAGTTATGATATTACAGTAATGTTATATTCAATGGAATATATCTGAATAGCATTTAATGTAGTATTTTATTATTATTCATTTGTTTATAATCGTTAACTGCTAAAACATTACGTCATTGCCAGCAATGCAAAGCAGCCCCGTGTTAAAATTGAAACCATGACGTGAACCAAACAATATCAACTGAAATTAGATGATTACATTATAGTTTTACCATATTACTGTTTTGCCATATTAGTGTTTTACCACAACAGAAATATTTTTAGGATATATTATCTACCGGAAAAACCCTTAAATCTTGGCATTACAATTATTTAAATTATTTTGTTAATTATCTAGTATATCATATTATCGTATACATCATATTCTAATTATATAAAAATTCCTAGTACCCAGTACCTTATAAATATTCTTGTTTGCTTTATACCTTTTCAGCTCTTGATTGTTCATCAGTAGAAGATGATTGTAATAAATCATTTTCATTATGTTGTGTTTGCATCTTCCCGGCCAATTCAGCATCTGATAAAACAGGAATGCTTGGTTGCCATGAAGAAGATTTCCAGGCTGGTACACCTTCGTCCCACATTTGTCCAATTTCTTCCAATCTCTTGGCCTTGGTTTCAGGGAATCCAAAGTATACATGAAGAGCCATGGCTAAACACATGACAGCGTAAATGATATATGTTTTCCATGTCAAAGTTTTGAATGATGCAGGAGTATACATGGCAATGGCAAAATTGACAATCCAATTGGCAGCGGTAGATACAGAAGCACCTCTTTGTCTCGAAGCAGAATCACCCCAGACTTCGGAACAATATACCCAGATACCAACACCCCAGGTCGAAGCAAACGAACAGACGAATAAATAACAAGCAGCAATAACAGCATTGGCAGCAGAAGGATTGTTTTCAATTTGAATACGAACAGTTTCGGAAACGTATTTTGGTACGGAAACACCACCCAATACACCAGCAACTACAGATTGCCACAAACACATAGAAAGCGCACCAAAGATTAAGATCTTACGACGACCAACCTTATCAATAAGATATAACGCGGGCAATGTCATACAAGTATTCAAAACATATTGAATCGACGAAGCAACTAAGTTAGCATTCTTTTCTTTACCAGCCATCGAGAAAATGTAGACAATATAATACATCATAACATTCATACCAGTCATTTGTTGCCATACTTGGGCCATGACGGCGGTAAAAGTACGTAAACGGTATTTTTTGGAAACCAAATCACGATAACCAAATGATTTATTGCCTTCATCAATCAAAATTTGTTCTTTAATTTCGGAAATTTCAATTTGAACTTCAGGGTCGGTACGATCACCTTTAGCTTGGATTCTGGCAACAATGTCTTCGGCCTCTTCCCAATACCCACGCTTAGCTAACCATCTTGGTGATTCTGGAATAAAGAAAACACCGACAAATAAAATGATACCAGGAATAAGTTGCATGGCCCAAGCAAGTCTAAAGGCACCGACTGATTTCAAATGACCAAACCCAAAAGAAACGTAGAACATCACCAAGATACCGATAGTGACAGATAATTGGAAAATACCCCCAATCAACCCTCTAATTTTTCTTGGAGCTAATTCGGCACCCAAGACTGGGGCGACAGAAGAACCGAACCCGATACCAATACCAGCAATTAATCTACCAGCAATCAATTGACCTTGATTTTGCGCTGAACTTTGAATAGCAGCACCGGCCATCCAGAAAAAGGCACAAATCAATAATGTAAATCTTCTACCAAATGGTTCTGAAGCAAAAGTAGAAGCAATGGAACCAAAGAAGGAACCCAAAGACATGGAAGCAGTGATGAACCCTTGCATATCAGCAGATACACCATTAGGGAAGAAGTAGTTATTGTAATAATCTTCACCAAGGAAAGCGGACATGGAACTAATATCAAACCCGAACATCATACCGGAAATACAGGTGATGAAAGCAATTACATAGATATTATATACATTAGGAGTGACATCAATCACTCTTTTAATCTTCAAGGCAGTATTTGCCAATTTTTCTTCGTAACCCATAGTGAAAAGAAGAAGATAATCAAATTAATAAAAAAGTTACTACGAATTTCAGTGTATTTATATATAAAACAAAAAGTCTGTGGGGAGAATGTTTAGTAAAAAATATTTATTTATTTTCTATAAAATTTTCCTAAAAATATTAAACTTAAAATATTGTCAGCTAAGAAAATTACCTCATCAAAATTTTAAACCCTGTATAGTTTCCTTACTAATGGTTTCCATCCACTTGAAGTTTCCTATGTTTGGCTCAGACTAATTATCATCGGCAACCCTACCTCATCTCCATCTCTACTTATTCCAACTCCATCATTTTCGCCGCCTGCTCCACCTTCTCCAGCTCTCCAGCACTCCAGCGCGTATGCTAAAAAAATATCAAATTTTTTTGTGTAATATTAATTAACCCGGCGATTTATCCGGGGAGATTCCCAAAGTAACGTTACAGTCAACTCAGAAGATCCCTCCCATAAAGCTGAATTACTATGGGGAATTTAAGGTTCTGGGTTGGGGACTCCGTTATGAGCATAACCCGTAACCTTAAACAAGAATGAAAAGCCAACTGCTTTTGGAAATATCTTCGATATTCACTAGTTTACCAATGACAATATTATATTCATTTATGACCGTACGGCCCAGAAAAATATCGTGAAGTATCAAAATGTTTTTTCGAGGTCATTTTTTCCGAGACGGAAGGTGGAACAGGAAGGGGAAGGGAGTGTGTGGTTATATGGGAAGAAGACGAATGGAGGATGAATGAACGGTTGACTTGAACTTTTGTAGATTACATAGGATATCGTTTGTTGCCTTTCCGTACCAAGAAATAGTTAATTTCAAAAATATATATTTTTTATTTTTATCCGACCCCGGATCGCCGTACAAACTGCCGAATAATTAACCCATCACGCCATAGGAATGACCGCGGCAAAACATATGGCAAATCAATCGGCAGTCTGTTTTTTAGAATGATCACATCAGAACGTTTCAAGATTATATGACTGTTACATTCCTGGGATTCCATATCAAACACCAATTTTTTATTTTGAGTGATACATTAAAATCGTAAAAATATACATGATTCCAAAATACTGTATTACTGCTTATTGCGGACAATTTCTTTATTGTGCTCCTATTGTCCCGGCTCATCCAACGGCACTTGACAATCCGTCGTTGTTGCATTAAAGTACGTTAAGCATTAAGCATTTTTTCCTATACTATGAATCGATTTATTTTCATTGCGAGGATATTTTTATATCAGCATATATCTATGGCTATATTGTTACCCTAATTTCTGACTGTATGTAGATCACACATTCCCTCTCCGCAATGGACGCTGTAAAATTAGTTGGTCTGGACGCAATGGATCCAATGAAACTCGGGTATTACTCTCGGATGTTAATCTCGGATATTACTAGTTTGGGATTTTCCGGGATATCTCAAGTCTATGTAACGTAACACTGAATACGAAGTGAGGAGAAAAACAATAATCCGTTTGAAGGAGATACAATGAACAATTGTACCTAGTATCAGATCGACTATCCACACTTGTTGGCTTAGCAATGGATAATCGTGGTTCGTATCAGATCGACCACCTACACTTGTTGGCTTACTCCTCTATGTTTGGAGGAGGATTATATATTCTTAGATCATTACTCCAATCACAAACGTAAATTAAGTATTTCCCAAATAGGATTATAATTCTTGGGATAAATAAGATTGTTGGGTGGCAAGACTATCTTCTCCTTCTTATCTAACGAATCAGAAGTCAAGCCCTCCAATTAAAACTTTGCAGACTAAGCCGACTTCTATTCGATTGCGGAGAAACGTACAATATACCTCATCCATGTGTTACGTTATCTTGTACTTTTACCCATCATACATTTGGTATGAGGGATTATAACCTTAATTTTGCATGCTCTTGTAGTGATCCATATGTTACGTTACATTGATTAATTACCCATCATACATACGTTATTTGTCTTAAAATTATTATTTTGGAAATAGGCGCCAACCATATTAATAATCCACAAACTCATTGTTGCTTGCTACAAAATATAAATGAGGGATTAGTGGAATTTCTAGAGTTTGCCTCATGTCCATTCCCTAAAATTTAACAAATCATCAATAATTAGAGAATTTGGTTGAAAATCGGAATGAAAATCCACACTTTGTTGCTAGTTTCATTGAACGGTTAAAACTGCGCTAATTTTCGGTTATTTAATTAGTAATAAGGTTAACAGTTGTTTTGCTGTCATTGGTCAATATGGAGAAGAACCTGGTTTTTATGTTGCTGGAGTTAAATATGCGGTAGGAGTATATAAACGACTCTGAATATAGAAGTTGCTGAATCTTCCCTACAATTAGAGAATGCCATGTCGAGTTGTTGGTTCTTCTTAGAGTATTTCTGGAGACTTTTATATAATACAAGTTTCTCTTGCGATCGTTCGACCCTGAAGCTCTTGAGTGAGTTTCAAAGTTGAAGTATATCCCTGAGCCCTGCTGATATAGCAAACTTGAAATTTGGAGTGCATCATTATCAGAATTATGCCTGGTTATGAGGAATCTACAATAGGATATTTTTGTGATTCGGGAGATACACAGATCTGGACGGACAAATACATAACATGTCCGATTTCTTCAAGCATACATAATGGTGACTTGTACTTAAACCTGCAAAGTAAGAGAGATTAAACAACTTCTAGATAATTTCAGATTCATTGCATAAACAACAAAACAAATGATAATTATAAAACAAGTGAATCCCAAAACGGTAAAGAAAGAAGAAAAGAACGGTTTTATGGAGACTGATTATGAGACTGGTTGTACTAATTGTAATAAAATATCAATCTATTGTCAGTAATTAAAATTCTGGAACCAATTTGGATGTTGATGGATCTTACAAAGTTCTGTTAATAGATTTTGTAGTACGTAGATATTGCCATAGTACAATTTATGAGGTCTGGGGTAAATTCCGGAGTTGATTTTATTTTTACAAACGAATTACCACGATCTTTTATCATCTGTACTGAAATATAATAATCACAATCAAGACTCCATGTTATTTATTGAATATTCTTAAACACATTATTTTATTTCATACTAGTATACATCTATAAACGGCCTTTGGAAATCACAGTTTATGGGGTATGATTTGAATTGGGGTAGATTCCATTCTACAAACGAAGTATGAGAATTTGCTATGATCTATAAAATAATCACCATCACTTCCTACAAATCCTTTCTTTAACTCATTATTTTATTTTCTAATATACATCTATAAACATCCAAGAATTTAAATATTCTTTAAAGCTTGTTCGATATCGGCGACCAAGTCGTCGGTATCTTCGATCCCGACCGAGATTCTGATCAAGTCGTCGTAAACACCAACGGATTCTCTTTGTTCTCTTGGAATACCACCGTGGGTCATGACAGCTGGGACTTCAATCAAGGATTCGATCCCACCTAAAGATTCAGCTAAGCAGAAGAGTTTAGTCGAGGAGGTGAAGGCGGCAGCGGCGGCGGCACCCCCTTCGATTCTGAAGGAGATCATACCACCACCTAAACCGTTTCTGTGTTGTTTCAAGACAACGGAGTGGTTAGGGTGGGAAGCTAAACCGGGGTAGTTAACGTGTTTGACAGAAGAGTGGGTTGATAAGAATTCAGCAATTTTCTGGGCGGAAGCGGAAGATTGTTTGATTCTCAAGTGTAAAGTTTTCAACCCACGGTGGGCCAACCACGAGTCAAAAGCAGATGGGACAGATCCAATAGCGTTTTGCAAGTATCTGAACTGTTCAGCCAATTGTTCATCATTGGTGATGATGATCCCCATGACGACATCGGAGTGACCATTCAAGTATTTTGTAACCGAGTGTACGACAACATCGGCACCGTGGACCAATGGGTTGGAAACGTAAGGGGAAAGGAAGGTGTTGTCAACGACTAATTTAACATCAGCATTGTTAGCTTCATTGTAAGATTTGATAATTTGGGAAACTTTAGCAATGGAGGTGATTGATAAAGTAGGGTTGGAAGGAGTTTCTAACCAAACAAGTTTAGTGTTTGGTTTGAAGGAGGTAGCTAAATCATCTTCCAAGTTATTGACAAAAGTAGCTTCAACCCCGTGGGTTGGAGCGACTTTAGTGAAGTAACGGTGGGTACCACCGTATACATCACCACCGGAAATAATGTGCGAGTTGACAGGTAAAGATTGAATAATCAAAGAAGTCGCAGCTGAACCAGAAGAGGTAGCAATGGCGACTTTACCTTGTTCCAAACTAGCAACAGTTTGTTCAAAGTGATCTCTGTTAGGATTAGCAGAACGAGAGTACTCGTAAATACCTAAAGGTTTACTTGGTTCAGATTGAGCATAAGTAGTAGACAAACTGATTGGTTCAATGACAGCACCAGTGACTGGATCAATTGGAGCACCGACATGGACGGCTCTAGTACCAAAAGAATATTGGGATTGTTCTTGTTGTTGTTCAATAGTCATTATATGTATTAGTTAAAGCAAAGGTTGGACTTTACTGAGGTGTTTATAAGGTTGGACTTGTAGTATGAATTAAAACTAGAAGATTTATTCTGATTTATATATGTGGTATATTATTTGTCAGCCACAGTTTTTAAGATGAGTATTCGGGCGAGAAAAAAAAAAGAAACTATGGCGTTGGTCACGTGAAATGGCGTGACTGGTGCCTTACCAAAAGAAGGGAAAAGAACCGTTATTAGTAAGTAAAGGTAGTAGAATGTTCTAAATATATACATACTAAGAATAAATAGGGAAATATGAAATAGAAGAAGGTGATGGAAAGTTAGCTTAGATTAGTTTAGATTAGTCACCTCAATTGATTTTTCTGTTTCAACTCATTCAATTGTATTGTAACTATTACAAATACTCTATTAATAATAATAAGGTTTATAGTTACTAATCGTCTAATAGCCGTGACCGTTTTTCATATAACCACAAAATTGGTCTGGTGCGGCTTTGTATAGATTTGTTACAGCCGCATATGTGTAGATGGCGAGAAGTAAGCAATAGTATTTTGTTTCTCTAAGTATTTCATTGGGGATGGCAATTATAGTTGCAATTGGCATTAACTAAATTGGAGATTTACTGGTGGGTGAACTGTTGGATTGTAGTAGCAATGGTTTACATGTAAATAATACTTAGGTTTTTGCCATGACTTATTCAATGGTACATTTAATACTAAACAATTATTTACTTATATGGTATTTGTAGCAGTTTCTGCCTTTTAAATATTCCCAGTGGGAAATAATGATAGCACAGACAATTATTTGTGGTAAATTCAAATTACCACATTACCTTAAGTCATATATTGAAACTTGGCAGAAGCAGTAATTGTGTCGTATGTCTCCCTTTCATAGATTATAATAATTACCACATATTGGATTTGGATTAGCCAATATCATTAATTTATTAAGAAACCTTGGAAGACATACTGTTGCTATTACTGTGAAATTGTTGCAACTGTTGTATATGATACAGTATTCGATTCATAGGTTACATCCGTATCAGCCTTTTTCTTTTCCTTGTGTTCCATCTGCTTCCCCGAATCATCGGATAGTAGCCAGACAATAAGAATTACAAAAATTATATTGAACATATTTTTAAAGAACTTAACACAACTACTTCTCTCTACCTCAATCTCAATTTCGTCATAAACTTCTTCGTCACTCATTTCAATAATATCAAGTATGTCTAGTGTAGTGTAGGTATAATCCCAACAAAACTAATATCTTGCATTAGTTTATATATTTATACACTCGGTCCTATCCCTATTTCTCTCAGTAATTTGAAATTAGGAAACTATTCGCTGAACTTGATGAGAAAAGAAAGTATACCTAATCCAACCAATTATAATCCCTTTCTCTATTTAAAATATGTAAGCTCATGGACTGATTACATTTTAATTCTATCTCTAGATTCCATGATATTTTATTCCATTAAAGTGATATCTTAAACAATCATGGTTTCGCAATCGACAGTTCTTTTACTAATGGCAACCTAGAATTAACCTCGATATTACATAATTGGTGATAATAAAATCTTATTCGACCAAGAGGCAAAACATCAACAGCAACTACGTATATCAAGACTAACTTGTATATTTCAACTAAGTTGCAATAGCCGTATAAGCTTCTAAATCATAGATTTGCAAAAGGCCAAATAACTCTTTGTGTTAAAAGATAAACACCAAATCAATCTGTTATAACTCATGTTTTTCTATTTTTATTGAATTTACCTTAATCAACGATTGCAGTTTTGTATGAAATATTTTCGGTTGCAAAATCCTCGTTGGTAATTGGATGGATGATTATAGTAACTTAGGTCATTTGCAAGCAGATTTGGAATTAATGGCAGTGATCCCTAATTGATAAAAATATAAACACAAATCTAAAAGCTCTTACTATGCCAAGACCTTAATTTAATGCATTCATAAAGGATGTTGCACTTAAGATATTCTCCATGTAAAATAACCGGGTTGATGATCCACGAGGAAGAAATAAAGAAAACATTTCCGGTTAAACAATACTGAACGGTTCCCAATTACCGAAAACGTAGAAAAACCTTTAAATTGTTAATAGTTCTTTTAAATTTTTGACATTTCAAATGTTATAAAAAAACGAATCAAAATTCCCCCGAATGAAAATCAATGCGCAAAACTGTAAAAGAACCAAGCATTAAAAATTACACACCAACTTGGAAATGATACCAACGGGGCTATTCACATTACTACCTCTCTTCTAATCGTATCCCCAGTAACACCAACCTCATCGCGCCACATTAAACCGCGAAGTGCCGCTCAACTGTGGTTGATAAGGTTGGAGTAATAGTATTGGTTGCCGGCCAACACACCCCCAGTAAAATATTATATTGGTTACTCCAATTATGCTGGGGGACCATTAATAATAAAAGCCTTACCCCAAATCAACATACTTGACAAAACCCAATTATGGTGATATTTCCGATCGTAAAATGAAAAAAAAAAAGTACCACAACTTAAATTAGCGATGGCTGAAGTTAAGAAGTGAGAAATTGTCGACCAGTGGAACGGGTTTTTGATGTCAGAATCTAAGATTTTTAAGTTGAACTTAGTATGGTCAATCTTTGTTAAGATGCATTCCTTTCGTTTGCTAACAGTCGTCTTCGTACCTAAGTAATGATAATTTTTTCGTATTTTATATATATTTTTTACGTGCGGCTATACTTTTTTCTCCGTCGGTTCAAGTTATCGGAGCTGTTGCCTAAACAAGTCTTGTTTCCTGCATTTTTTGAACCGGGGCCGGATCAATGCTATTGTTTGGGGGATACGCTATTTATTTTTACTGCCGGACCGCCCAAGATTCCCCATCAATTGATACGAGATGTGTAACCACGGAAAATAAAAAACCAATTACTATTATATATAAATCTACTATATCACCCAGTTGTCTTGTTTTTTTTTTTAAATCATCGACCATGTCTAAGACTCTCCCTTCCAGTCTGGGCCAATCTATTCAAGAAAAACCGCTTGAAGCTGAAGATCAATTGAACTTCGTTCACGGAGAAACTATTGATTATTCCGGTTTGGAAAAGCCTTGGTATAAGTATGGTTATTTGTTAAGGCTTTTATTATCGATTTTCATTATTACCTTGACTTCAACCAATAATGGCTTTGATTCATCGTTATTAAATGGGTTACAAGTGTTACAAGTTTGGAAAGATAAAATGGGTAACCCACAAGGCCATATCTTGGGTGCTTTAAGTAATGGTACTGTGTTTGGTACCATCATCTCATTCCCAATTGCTCCATTCTTATCTGATAAATACGGAAGAAAACCAACCATTATCTTAGGAGCTGTAATCTTGGTGCTTGGTGCTATTTTGCAAGGGGTTTCAACTAACTATGCGTTCTTCTTGGTCTCCAGAATGATTATTGGTTTTGGTTCCGGTGTTGGTGTTGTTCCTTCCCCCACCTTGATTTCGGAAATTGCTTATGCTCCTCATAGAAGTGTCTGCACTGCCATGTATAATGTATGTTGGTACTTGGGTGCGTTTATTGCCGCTTGGGTTACTTATGGTACCAGAACAATTGCTTCTGATTACTCATGGAGGATTCCTTCCTACTTACAAGGGGCTTTACCATGTATTCAAATAGCATTTTTCTGGTTGATTCCTGAATCACCTCGTTTCCTTGTCGCTAAAGGTCGCGTTGATGAAGCTCGTGAAGTGTTACATAAACTCCATTTTGGTGGAAACAGTGATGAACGTTCATTACGTTTATTATCTGCAGAATTGAAAGAAATTGAAGTTGCTTTGGAGTTGGAGGAATTAGCCACCAAAAGTTCGTATGGTGACTTTATCAATATCCCATCATTTAGAAGACGGTTATTCTATTGTCTTTTTATTGGGCTCATGATGCAATTATCGGGTAATGGGTTAGTGTCGTACTACTTGAATAAAGTATTAACTTCGATTGGAATCACCGAAGAAACTAAGCAATTGGAAATCAACGGATACCTCATGTTATATAACTTGGCAATTGCCAGTTGTTGCGCCTATGCCACTAAATTATTCAAAAGAAGAACCTTGTTCTTAACCTCGTTTAGTTTCATGTTGTGTACATACATTGTATGGACTGCTCTTTCCGCCGTGAATCAACAACGTAATTTCGAAGATAAATCATTTGCCAGTGGTGTTTTGGCCATGATTTTCTTATACTACTTGGGGTTCAACTTGGGATTAAATGGTTTACCATACTTATATATCACGGAAATCTTGCCTTATTCCCACAGAACCAAAGGGATCAATATTATGAGTTTAACCCAACAAGTCGTCATTCTTTTCAATGGGTTCGTCAACCCTATCGCCATGGATGCCATCGAGTGGAAATACTATATTGTCTACTGCTGTATTCTTGCTGTCGAAGTAGTGGTTATATACTTTACTTTTGTTGAAACATCTTCCTACACTTTGGAAGAAGTTGCCAAAGTATTTGGTGACGATCCAGCAACAGTTTTACCTCATTTACAAACAGAACATAAAACAACTGTTGTACACGATGAGAAGGCTAGTAGTGTATTAGTGTAATCGTGGAAAAAAAAAATATATATATATATAGTTCTTTAGTTTTGGAGATTAATTGATTTGATCGATATAAGCCACCCTTGTAAGTAGACACTGATACTAGTACAGGTTCAAAAAACCCAGCACATATATCAATCCTACCCTTCCCTATTTGCATCAACCGCGTTACCTCTTTGGGAAAATTATCCGATGTATTACCGTCGCCGAACAAGGCGCCGATATACCAAGAAAAGGTCCCCCAAATTTAGTTAAATAATAAATGCTAACAACCCAACCTAATCTTGAAGATGGTGAAGGTGGAAGCGGATAAATATTTATCTAAACAAGGTCTCGGTTAAAGATGCAAACGATGAGGTTGACAAGATGAAAATTGTGGATCCAATAAAAGACGACCGTTTCCGTCATAATAATCGCGAATCAATATATGTACATTCACTGTGTTTTATACTTAGAACCTGTATTATAGTTATTATCCTGGATATGCCAAAGATTTAGGAAATCAGTGTAGGTGTTAATGATATAATTATTAAAACAAACCCAGATGATGGATTAACCATTGGTGTTGTTAACTAATGTTCTTCCAATTCTTCTTGTCTATCTTTCCATATACATCATAGCTTACGGACACCAAATCAAATTATTAATTCAAAGGCAAGTACTGCTAAATATTCAGGAACTGAGTTTGTGAACCGAGAAAAAGAATATTTGACTTAGCTGTCTACAAATTTTGTCAATGAGCTGTGTCTATGGCTCTATATGTACACTACATAGCGTAGGATCATACTAAGTAATCACAGATGGTAAAAGAACAAAGTTCTTTCACTAATTCTGCAATTCATTTAAGAAATTAGGATTATTCTGTAATTTGACTTTAAATTTGTCCCACCAAGTATCAAACGCTTTGATGGGTACTTTACCATTATTATCAATAAACCCGCCCAAGTAATTATAAGCATGGCCAACAATCTTATTCGCCAAGTTGGCTGTATCATTTGGTTTTACCAAAGCCGATGAGGTTGCACTGGCGGCTGCTGGATTCTTTTGGATCGATTGCAATTGCATCTCTGCAGCAGCATTTAGTTCGATAGATATACCGATATTGATCACCTGAGTATTACCAGACCCATCCACACTCATATCTATATCATCCATGACTCCCGAGTTTGAATTATCCTTCGAATGAGGATTGTTTAGTTTGTAGATAGCACTTGGTTTAATAGTATTCAACCCACCTAACAAATTGAATTCACTATTAGGTAATTGGATATATACTAAAGCAGTATAATTATCATCAAATTGTTGATTTGGTAGAAGAAATATGGTAATGAAATTAACGTTCAACCCATTAGGAATTGTGATTACATATTTGTTAGCCTCCACTTGCGAAGCCAATTGAATTGGTCTACCTGAACAAACTGCTCCAAACATTACTACTAGCAATAGCAATAACAATTTCCCTTGTTATTGTATCTCCTACTACTCGGATAATTACCCGGAATCTCCATCGCACTATAAATAGAAAAAAAAAATAAGTACCATAGAAATTTACATCTTCTTTATAACTAATATTATTATGGTAAGGGTATCATATTATAATAGTTATTCTAATGGGTAATAAAGAAGTTGGTTAACGACTACCCTCTTGTTGAATCCAAACTTTTTGTTTGGTGTGACTTTTGGGTGAATGGAATAACCATCGATACAATTATCCTAGATTAATACGCTGAACATATTCTCCATTTGAGCATGATTGATATTTCAATTGTGTATATGAACTTGGTGAAGATACTTCGTTACATTTTGTAGATTTGTTATATAATAAGAACCACGAAGTGGTTATTTTTCCTATTCATTTCTCTACAACTACCCACGAAGTGGCTAGCCCACCTCTAATCATAACCGGCTTAGGCGAATCATCATAAATTAATTGTAATTGATTAACCACGACATTATCATCATGCAATTTCCCACAATTACCATGTTCTCCCCAGCCCCAGGCATATACTTTCTCATTAGAAATAATCAACCCATGTTCAGAGCCAACAGTATAACTGTCTATAGGTAAATCTGACTCGGGATAGAATTGTCCATGGCTATTATTACCAAAGGAAACTACTTTATTGTTCTCCGTGAAATGGATAGAAGACCACATGGTTTTGAAGCTGGTTGTTAGAGGAATATGATCATAATTGAACTTGCCAAATATTTTACTACTGTTTTTACTTTTAATCACCGTGAAATCTCGTCCAAGACCGTAATCTTCCACAACATCATCAAATTCAAGTTGTCTAGGTACATATAACACTTTTTCTGGTGTTATACCTAGTTTTCCATTCTTAGACACTCCCCAACCATATAATCCTTGCAGAGTGGACATAATTGTATGGTTCATACATGATTTTACTGAAATAACATCGTAAGTCCCCAATTTCGCTAGATTAGAGAATTTTACATCTTTACCTAACCCAAGCTCACCTTTCGTCCCTTGTCCACTAACCAAAACTTCATTATTTGTTGTAACAAACACAGAGAATTCCCACCCAGCAGAAATTAGTTTGAAAGTTCCCGGAATTTTTGTGAAAATGGGTAAATTCTCCTCTAGTAAACCTAGTTGGCCATGTATATTATCACCAGCACCATATACTTCCCCATTTTCAAATAATATCAATGTATGGTTGCCTCCACATACTATATCTATTGGTTTATTAACTAAATCCAGGGTAATTTCACCTCCAATTCTAAATTTCACTGCAACCAACTCGTCTCTATCTATATCATCCTCTATCCCCAATTGATACTTCCCATTGGATCCACAGGCCAACACATTATACATAGTGAATGGTTACTATGTAAATGTCGTTTTCATATTTCACGACATCTATTTTGAGAACGACACGACTGGCTGCAAAATGTTTTAACCACCGCTATTCATGGGAAAACATCCTATTCAGAGCATGTTGGAATTAGATGACGTTGAAAATGAGATTATTATATGCTTATACACTTCTACTTTTTCCATAAACAAATAAGTAACTCTGAACCAATAGCAAGCGTATGAGTAAAGGTCTATTGGATAATTACTCGTGAGTATATATCTAGCTAAACCGTGGAATTGACGAACAATTACAGCAAAAACTATCCATTATCATATCAAGATCTTATCCTTCAGCCGTATCCGAAGTGAAGATATCATCTTAAATTATTTTTGGCAAAATAAATAGTATAATATTCATATATGTTACAAATTGAGGAACATTTTATTCTATATATTAAATTCCAGAATCTTCTTTATATGATTCCTATTTTCAAAATAAGAATTATATCTGTAATCATATATATTCTTTTATATTTTATAAAACCTCTATATATATAGACGACAAATGATTTAAAAACCCACTTTATTAATTCCAGAATAGTTGGAAATATTTTAAGGTATCTAATATGATATCAAACATTCTCGTTGATGCTTGTATCAAAAATGTTACTGTTACTCTATTTTTCAAGAACTCCATAAGTTCGATCAGTAGCTCAATTATTTTTAGAAATACCGGTAACGGGATGAGTAATATCGGGCGACAGAGAGATTTAAAGTTAAGTCTAATATTCGGCAACTGAACAATATAAGGCTAAGCCTATGAACTCAGTAGAATTGCATTTATGGCTGAAGATATTTATTGCATTTCGAGGTATCCTTTCATGTCACAAACTTTGTTTATTTTCTGGATAAACCAATCAAGCCTCGTCTCAAAGGCTTCACCCCTGTTTGATAAATATCAAAATGAATACTCAGCAATTGAATCATTCAGGTGCATGATTTTGACGGAAGCACATCAATCTGGAGAGGCGAACGAATAAGCCGCTTAACTTTCCAGTGTTAAGCCTCCTTAGAAAAAAAGTGCTTCATTAAGGCAATTGTCTAACCGTCAATAACAATAAATGTAGACTGCTTCTGAACAATAAATCAAGAAAACAAATAAGTAAGCTAGATTATGGGTCAATGTGGACATTATTTCACGGCATTGCTAATGCCATTACATTATGCGAGCAATCGATACTGAACAATGGCTTCATTGTTCACGAAAGATCAACGTATTATTGATTTTCGGCTATTATTACAATGAATTAAAATTGATATTTTCACAAAAATCAATAAACTATGGAGTAGAAACTTACTACTGGTATCCTTCCTCTTTAGATCATTGTGAAAAACTTAATTAGTCATAATTTTCCCCATGTCTTGCAACGATTGTTAATCTATCCGTAGTAGGCCGAGTTAAACAAGGAGCCTTATTGCGTGAAGGCAATGTAATTCTGATCTATGTATCATCTTGCATTATACAACCAGAAATTGCAAGTCGATTTCTTTATGCGATATTCTCGAATATTCTTTGAGGAGCGGGAAGGCCATTCAGGCTCGTGGTTATAATGGATTAGCCGAGTTGATCAACATCCTTTTAATTGAATGTTTCTTCATGAAAATCCTTCATTAGATTCAAAAAAAGATCATATGCGTATTGAAAAGATCGCCATTGATTCATTATGCATGAAACTTTTGCTATCGATGCCTTACGGAGTAGATAGATTAGGTGAATAAACCTGGTCAAAAGGAAAAATAGGGGAAGAAGGGTTAAGGTTTGAATACATCTAGCTTCATCAATGGTTCAAACGATTGAGAGTTTTGATTTCTCAGACAAGGTCTTTGGTCAAAATTTCCATTAAAAAAGCAAATCTAGAAATGGAAGAAAATTACCACAAAACGAAAAATTTCACTTCAAAGAGTCGATAAATTTTCACGGAGGAAATGTTATATATAGTTTAAACCAGGTTATTCTGATAGCCTCTAGGAAATAATAGCTTATTTTTCAATGAAATACCAGAAAAGCTTCAATAATTTTAAAATAAATACAGCCGGCGTTCTAGGGCAGGGAATCTCAACTGTAAATCCAAATTTGATAACAAAAAATCTCTGATAGGCCGTAGTAAATAATAAATTATAGATTATTTTTCAATGAAATGCCGAAAAAGTTTCAATAACTTAAATTGAAAAAATATAGCTAACATTCTAAGGCAGGCCCGTCTTCAATTGTAAATCCAATTTGGGAGGAAAAACCGTAATTGTGTAATCTTATATATGTGATAGACACGTAGTTGTTTTTCTTAGTAAAAGAAAAGAAAAGCTTCATTCACAATGATCTTGAATCTATTGGTATTTTCAATTTGGATTGCAATTGTTATTGCGAAAGATATATCAGGCGTTTTCACCAGTATTAGCTCCGTTGAATGGCAACCGGGGTCTAATTATGCCTATGCTGCTCCGTTATTTCCCAGTTGGTATATTACACTCAATTGGCAAATTGACGGTTCGGTAGCTTCACCAGGGGATACATTTTACTTGAACATGCCATGCGTGTTCAAATTCACTTCCACAGTAACCACGATCGATTTAGTCGCTGGTACCACTGCCTATGCCACATGTACAATGAATGGTGGAGAACTCACGGTACCTTATTCCTCGTTGAATTGTGTAGTTAATTCGGGGGTGATATCGACTGGTATTTATACAGGGGATATTGTGTTCCCTGTAACCTTCAACGTTGGTGGGTCTGCACTTTCCAGTGACTTGCAATGTGCTGCTTACTTTTCTTCTGGCCCCAACACATTTAATAATGTTGTTACTTTCAACGATGGAACTAATAGTATTTCCATAGTTGCTCTGGAGTTCCAATCGGGATCACCCAATACCAGTGGAGAAGACCCAACCAAATATGTTTACATGAATAGAGCTATTTTATCAACCAAACAGAATCAACACTTACTTATGGGTGGAACTTGTACCAATGGGATTAGTTCGGGAACCCTCGGATTTACCTTAACTCAACAAGGACTGATCTCATGTAGTAATATCAATGCTGATATTACCAACCAACTCAATGCTTGGTACATGCCTTTGGCTGCTTCTACTAACTTCCAATATACCACCAGTTGTTCTACTCTGTCTTATACAATTTCATATTCTAATATTCCTGCAGGTTATCGGGTGTTTATGAATATGTTGATTTCTGCAACAGTGGGATCTGCCATATCGATACGTTACACCAACACTTATACTTGTGTAGGATCATCAACAGTTACCAATAATGGGTTTACGATAAACTGGGGATCATACACCAATGGTGGGGTGAGTGGTTCTGGAAGTGCCAGTCAGGTTATCATCACCACAAGTACATATTCAGGTTCAATTACTCAGGTTACCACATTACCATATACTTCGAATGGAATTGAGACGATTGTGGTCAATGTACCTACACCTACTGTCACAGTTACTACCACTGTTCCAACTCCATATACCACGACAGTGACTGCTACTACTGGAGGAACTGCTACTTTGATTATTGGTGTACCAACTCCACTGACGACTATTACTAGTACTTGGACTGGTTCTACTATTTCAACTACCACTTTACCATTTACCACTGGTGGAACTAAAACTGTTGTCGTTGAAGTGCCTACGCCAACAACTACTGTTACTTCAACTTGGACTGGTTCTACAATTTCTACAACAACATTACCAGTTACTTCTGGTGGTACACAAACTGTCGTGGTTGAAGTTCCAACTCCATCCACTACTATTACCAGTACTTGGGATCAAAGCACAACTGGCACTACTACTTTACCATTTACTACTGGCGGAACTAAAACTATTGTGGTTGAAGTTCCAACACCTTCTACTACTGTTACTAGCACATGGACAGGTTCGACGATTGAAACAACTACTTTGCCGGTCACTTCTGGTGGTACCCAAACAGTTGTAGTCGAAGTTCCAACCCCAACCGCTACTATTACATCTACTTGGACTGGTTCGGAAGTGTCTACAACTACAATAACTGCAACTGAGGGTGGTACAGACATAGTGGTGGTCGAGGTGCCTACACCAACTACTACTACAACTTCGACTTGGACTGGTTCCATTGTATCAACAACTACTTTACCATTTAGTACTGGTGGAACATTAACTGTGGTAGTCGAAGTTCCAACCCCAACCACTACTATTACATCTACTTGGACTGGTTCGGAAGTGTCTACAACTACAATCGCTGCAACTGAAGGTGGTACGGATACGGTTGTTGTTGAAGTTCCAACTCCAACAACTAGAGTGACATCTACTTGGACTGGCTCTGAAATGTCCACTACTACCTTACCATTTAGTACTGGTGGAACATTAACCGTTGTTGTTGAAGTACCAACACCTACAACTACTATTACGTCCACGTGGACTGGCTCGGAGATATCAACAACTACAATCGCTGCGACAGAAGGTGGAACTGAAACGGTGGTAGTTGAAGTTCCAACACCTACAACTACTGTGACTTCTACTTGGACTGGTTTGGATAATTCAACTACGACTATTCTTGCAAGTGAGGGTGGTACAGACGTAGTGGTGGTTGAGGTACCTACACCAACTACTACTACAACTTCGACTTGGACTGGTTCAATTATATCAATAACTACTTTACCATTTAGTACTGGTGGGACTTTAACAGTTGTCGTTGAAGTACCAACGCCTACCACTACTGTAACTTCAACTTGGACTGGTTCGGAAGTGTCGACAGTGACAATAACTGCAACTGAAGGTGGAACTGAAACGGTGGTAGTTGAAGTTCCAACACCTACAACTACTATAACTTCTACTTGGACTGGTTTGGATAATTCAACTACGACTATCATTGCAACTGAAGGTGGTACTGATACGGTGGTAGTCGAAGTACCCACTCCATCTACTACTATTACATCTACCTGGAGTGGTTCGGATATTTCAACGACTACTATTCTAGCGAGCGAGGGTGGTACTGATACGGTGGTGGTTGAAGTGCCTACTCCAACTACTACTATTACCTCAACGTGGACTGGTTCTAATATTTCAACAACCACTTTACCAGTTACCGAGGGTGGTACTGAGACTGTCGTGGTCGAAGTACCAACTCCCGTTACTACTATCACATCTACTTGGACTGGCTTGGAAACATCAACTTCAACATTGAATTTTACAGAAGGCGGAACTGAAACTATTGAAATATTGGTTCCAACACCATTGACAACTATAACATCTACTTGGACTGGCTTGGAAACATCAACATCAACTTTGAATTTCACTGAAGGTGGTACTCAAACAATAGAAATATTGGTCCCAACGGTTGTTTCTCTTAGTTCAATCTTTTCAGAGAGTTCAAGCGATTCGTCTTTTAGTTCATCCGCTGAGTCATCAACTGGTATTACCTCAGAGCTGGCCTCTTCGAGTAGTTATCTAACTTCTTCATCTGAGGTTGTTAGTAGTAGTAGTATTAGCTACTTAAGTTACACCAGTCTGGAAGTATTATCTTCAACCGATTTTCCTACCATATCCATGCTGCTGTCATCCTCGGGGTTGTCTTCATCAGAATCAGAGACTTTAGACACTTTGTCTTATCTGTCGACGATAAAGTATTGGAATTCATCTTCTAGTGCGACATCAGAATCTACATGGTCATCATCTGAAAATTTGGTATCGATTGAAAGCTTCACATCGTCCATTTCACTGTTGTCTGATTTGTCGAGTACAATAGCTGGTGAGTCATCATCAAGTGTTCATCAAATTGAGAGTACAATAGCTGGTGAGTCATCATCAAGTGTTCATCAAATTGAGAGTACAATCACCAGCTCAAGCATTGATAATCCATCTTCTGAATCTTCAATTCAAATACCATCAAGTACGAATATCAACTCGAATATATCACCAACATCAACGATATCAATTGGTTCTAGTAGCAGAAGTGGACATAATCTGTTTTGGTCAAGTGATTTGACAAGTGCGATATCTTCATCCACTTCGGGTTATTCAAGTTCAAATATCAATGATTTT
The DNA here is from genome assembly GCA_037042355.1 of Candida sp. Y128-05E. Lineage (NCBI taxonomy): Eukaryota > Fungi > Ascomycota > Pichiomycetes > Serinales > Debaryomycetaceae > Candida > Candida sp. Y128-05E. The sequence continues at coordinate 13,530 of JAXQKE010000027.1, read as the reverse complement.
GGTGACAGTTCATCGTCTAGTTCATATAATAGTTTGTCGAATTCAGTGTCAATTACTGATGAGAACCCAAGCATTTCATCGCCTGGAACATCGACACCAACCGATTCGTTGAATATCTCTCAATCCACTGTTGAATCCAATACTTCCAATCCAACCTCATCTGTTGAATCCAGTATTTCCAATCCAATTCCATCTTCTGTTAAATCGGAAACCAATCCAGTTCTATCTACTGTTGCATCGAAACCATCCAATCCAATTCCATCTCCTGTTGAATCTAGTATTTCCAATCCAAATTCATCTCCTGTTGAATCGAATACATCCAATCCAATTCCACCATCTGTTGAATACAATTCTTGCAATACAATCAGATCATCTGTTGTATCGGAAACTGTCAATAGAATGCCATCTACTATTGCTGGTGTATCTTCCAACTCAAATTCAACACCAAATGGTTTACCCAATCCAAATGGTTCATCAACAACTACTCCAAGTACAATTGACAGATCTACACCAAATGTGCCAACTTCAATCGAATCTGTTCCTAGCTCTCCGATTGTTTTAACTGGTACTAATTCACCATTAGTTTCACCAGCAGATACGAATTCAGCAACTGTTGTTTCTCCATCTACTTCGGCTACACCCAATTCTAATATCCAACCAACTCAGTCATCACAATTGCCAAATACCCCAGAAAATACAAATTCCGGTGCCGATTCCAATTCCAACACCAATAACACCCTAATTACTTCGTCTACATTTGCAAGTTCTTACGGGACAATATCTACTACGCCAGCAATCATATCAGAAGGAAAAGCTTCAAATCTTAAGATGAACATGTGGTTGTTGCCAATGATTATGGTATTGTTATAAATTTTCGTTTTGTTTTAAACTTTTTTGTTGTTACAAACTTTCTGTGTTGTTATAAAAATTCTTTGATTCTTTCGTGTGTGTTTTTTATTATTTTCGTTGATTAATAATCTATATAGTTATTAATACATGTACATTTTATTATTTGTTTGGATTTCTATGACCAAGAATGCCCGGATATGTATTGCCACAATGTTGACTCGTCTTATTAAACTTTCTGACAAATTGTTACACGAATGATTGGCGTCAAATTTGGCCTAGTCATGAAAGATTCGCAATTTTGGATGCATGAAGGAAGCTGACTAATCTCACCCACTTTGTTTGCAGGAATTAACAAAGAGAAGCTGGAGTAGCCAACAGATGGCATTACTACTAGAGAGGATGGAGGGAGACACTTCTCCCACCAACCTTTCTTTACTGATGGTGGTGGTATGTTTTCTTATATGGCGCGCGCCACAGTTTGAGGTTTTTTAATCTGCAGCAAATGTGGCACTCAGCCGGATTAGGAAACATTTGCACCCAACTGTGGCGGTCTGACAAATTATGGAGTCAAAGGTATATAAACAGAGCAAAAGCTAGAGAATAAACCAACAACAGTAATAGAAATACAAATATAACATGGCACCAGTGGCATTAGTTCAATCGAGATACGACCCATCACAATTCGACGCTAGTCATACATCTGTGACGACAACGGGATCAATAACGGTATCTACATCCAACCAAGAAGCAGCAGAATACCCCGAGTTTTTACCAACATGGAATCCACATGTGAAGTTGCCTCCCTTGAAACCATTCAATCATTATGATAAAGGTGTTTTGGGGAATGAAGGATATCCCGATTTGTTAACTGGTGAGTACAAATCAAAGAAAATCACCCCAAAATTTGGTATTGAAGTGGACGGTGTGCAATTATCATCTTTAACTGAAGCAGGTAAGAATGACTTGGGTAAATTGATTGCTGAAAGGGGTGTTGTCGTTTTCCGAAACCAAGATTTTGCTAAATATGGCCCTGAGTTTCTCGTCAATTTCACTGAATATTATGGTCCTTTACACCAACATCCGACCTCTGGCACTCCTGAGAACTTTCCCCAGATACACGTATCGTTTGTGGGTCAATCGAAAGAAGATATTTCTAAAACATTTGCTACAAGAACCAATAACATCCAATGGCATTCGGATGTTTCGTATGAATTACAACCACCACACTACACCTTCTTCTCGGTATTACAAGGCCCAGAATGTGGCGGAGACACACTCTTTGCCGACACTGTTGAAGCCTACGCCAGATTATCACCAACCATGCAACACATGTTAGCCGGATTACACGTCCTCCACACTTCGGAGGATCAAGCCAGTAACAACAAATCTCAAGGCGGTGTCTTACGAAGAGATCCTGTCTCCAACATCCATCCTTTGGTGAGGCAACACCCAGTCACTGGGAAGAAGTATCTCTACTTAAATCGAGAATTCGGCAGAAAAATCGTCGAGTTAAAACAAGAAGAATCAGACGCTTTGCTTCTGTTCTTATACAACCACGTTGAGTCTTCCCATGATTTACAATTACGCGCCAACTGGGAACCAAACACTGTTGTAATGTGGGACAACCGTAGAACTGTCCACACCCCAGTAATGGATTGGGACCCAGAAACACCATTAATCCGTCATGCCATCAGACTCTCTCCCCAAGGTGAACGTCCAGTAGAAGACTTACAAGACTTGAATAAATAAAAAAAAAAGAAAAAAAACATTAATGGTAAAAATGAAGGTAAAAAAGGTGGTTTTTTTAGGTGTATAGATTTGATTTGGTAATGAATAACATGATAATAGTAATATGATTGTATTTACCTTGTAAACGCTCTTTCCTTGTCTGTTTTAATCTGTTTATAATATCAAGGTAGCGCCGTCTCATCTTGCGCGCGCGTGAAATTCAGTAACATAAATTTCTTTCATTTTACAATCAAACAAACAGATAGAAAGAAGCTATGAGTTGGTACACCAAAGATAATCCTAACATCACGGTACAGAACACGCTGCAGGATGGTAGCAGCTATGTCCAAGTTCCTTCCTCTTCTCCTATAAAAATTACAGAAACTTCCACTAATAATGACTTGCAACCAACTAGTTTAAGAAATATTCAGCAAAATGATTTGGACAAACAGAAACAGTTGGAAATGAAGAGAGATGCTATAAGAAATCATCCTGATTTTCCTTTAATTAGAAAGAGGTTCTTTTATTTACAGGAAAGTGATATTTTTAAAGGGTTTGTCAAGGGAAAGGGGAATCTAAGAGAGGTTACCACTTGGTTGACTGAGAATTATAATAGGAATGAGATCTTGGCTGGGTTGAATCAACAAGAACAAATGGCGCAGCAGGAGAGACAGCAGCAGGAGTATTTTAGGAAACAGGAGATGTTTGAGAGGATGAAGAGGGAGTATGAGGCCAACGGAGTTGATACCAACGGAGTAGGTATGAACGGAGCTGGTCATATTAACGGAGCTGGTGTTAATGGAGCTGGTATGGTCAACGGAGTTGGCGCTAAAGGGGCCGGTATGGGACAGCAGTATCCTCAGCAGTATTCTCAGCAACAACCTCAACAGCAGTTTCAACAACATCCACAGCATCAGCAGCACCCTCAATATCAACAGCAATATCCACAGCAATTCCAGCAGCATCCACAACACCAGCAGCAGCTTCCTCAACACTATCAACAATTTCAACCACAACAGCTGCAGCCCCCACAACAGCCTCACACATTGCCCAACTTAGAAATCTTCCATGAAGAGGAATCACCTATCAAGGGCAGGGCTAGGACCAAGACAGTTATGTCGCCGCAGAACTCTCCCGAAAAACCGTACACCACAAAAGTTGAGGTCAAGAAGAAGATCTCCATTCTCGATAAGTATAAATTTAAGCCTAAACCGGATAATTTCAGAGCTTTTGAGGCTGATAATAACGGTCAACCCAAAAAGAGAAAATTGGTGAGATTATCGTCTTTGAATGACTCGTCTGCTAGTACTACACCAGAACCATATAATTATGGCGCTCCAATGATTCCAAATTTACAATTCCGTAATTTCAATCCTCAACAGCAACAACAATTTCAACAGCAACAGTTTCAGCAACCACAATTTCAACAACAGCAACTCTTTCAGCAGCAATATCAACAAAACTTCCAACAACCGCAACTCGTTAATGATAACGAAGAAGAGATTGATGAGTTGGAAAGATTGGAACAGAAAATTAGACAGAATAGAAAAAGAAAGAATGCCAAAAACATTTCTGATGATGATGACGATTTGTTAGACGATGACAATGATTCAGATTCAATGTCTGAAGAAGACGAGGGTGGCTACAATGGCGGTCTTACCGCAAACGATACCCGTGTGGTTGAATTCATCAATAATGCCCCCAACCAAGAATTGATTGAAATCTGTAACATCGAACCTGCGGTAGCCGACCTAATCATTGAACAACGTCCGTTTGAAACCATTTATCAAATTTCCGAAAACGATTTCGATTTACCCGATGAACCTGCCAAACCAAAGTCCCGTAAAAGAAAAACTTTAGGTTTAAGAATTGTCGAACAAACTTCGAATTCGTTGAAAGGGTATAAGGCTGTCGATTCGCTTATCAAAACCTGTTCCGAATATGGTGATTCGATTTCAAAACAGATTGCCGATTGGGGTGTAACCGTTACTGGGACCGGGGAATTGGATTTGGTCGAACTTGACCCGGTAAATGATGAAGTTAAAGTAGAAGTGGAAGATGAAGAAGAGGCAGATGAGGATGTCGTTGTCAAATCTCGTAAAACTAAAGGATTGAAGTACATCAAACACAAACCATCATTGATGAGCGATGAGATCACTTTAAACAATTACCAACAAGTAGGGGTAAACTGGTTGAACTTATTATACCAAAACAAATTGTCGTGTATATTGGCAGATGAAATGGGTTTAGGTAAAACATGTCAAGTCATTTCATTTATGGCTCACTTGAAAGAGACCCAAAAGAAGAAGGGTCCACATTTAGTTGTTGTTCCAGCATCTACTATTGAAAATTGGATGCGAGAATTTAACAAGTTTTGCCCAGATATTGTTGTTCAAGCGTATTATGGAACTATGAGAGAAAGAGAAGATTTACGTATAGAATTAAAAGGAGCAGAGTTTGATGTTTTGGTCACCACTTATTCTTTAGCCGCTGGTTCTTCTGCCGATTTCAAATTTTTGAGAAACCAAGCTTTTGATATTGTTGTTTATGATGAAGGTCATTTCTTGAAAAATTCAGGAACCGATAGATACGCCAAATTGATGCGTATGAGTGCGAGATTTAGATTGTTATTAACTGGTACACCATTGCAAAATAATTTAAAGGAATTAGTTTCATTATTATCGTTCATGCTTCCAAAATTATTTACTGATAAAAAGGAAGATTTGCAAGGATTATTCAATCAAAAAATGGGTACCGTTACTTCATCAGCAACTTCGACACCAACTACACACAATCCATTGTTGGCGCAACAAGCTATTGATAGGGCGAAAACGATGATGACACCTTTTGTATTGAGACGTAAGAAGTGTCAAGTGTTGCAACATTTACCTGCCAAGTGTCATGAAATTATTGATTGTACGTTAACCGATGTGCAAAAGACTATTTACGATGATGAAGTTCTGAAAGCTAAAGCAACAAGAGCCGAAAGAGAAAGACGTAAGTTGATCACAGATAAAGCTGAATTAGAAAGACTTAGAAATGATCCTATTCCAAACTCGACTAATGTCTTAATGGCATTAAGAAAAGCATCATTGCATCCGTTGTTATTTAGAGTAATTTACGACGATGCGAAATTGAAGAAAATGGCAAAGGCTATTCGTGAAGAACCCGAATATGTTGAAGCAAATGAAAAATTCATATTTGAAGATATGCAAGTCATGTCTGATTACGAATTAAACAATTTGTGTGAGAAATTTCCAACTACACTTAGAAAGTATCAGTTGAAAGACGATGATTTCTTAGCCAGTGGTAAAATCACCGAATTTTTGAAATTATTGAAAACGATTATTGAAGATAGAAAGGAAAAGGTGTTGGTGTTCTCTCTCTTTACCCAAGTTCTTGATATTTTAGAAAAAGTATTATCGATAGCCAACTACAAATTCGTCAGATTAGATGGTGCTACCTCTGTTGAAACAAGACAAGATATTATCGATTCATTTTATGAAGAAGAAAACATTCCAATCTTCTTGTTATCGACAAAAGCAGGTGGGTTTGGTATCAATTTAGTCGCGGCTAACAATGTCGTTATTTTTGATCAATCATTCAACCCCCATGATGATAAGCAAGCTGAAGATCGTGCCCATAGAGTCGGCCAAAAGAAAGAAGTCACTGTTTATAAATTGATTGTCAAGGACAATATCGAACAGAATATCTTACATTTGGCAGAAAACAAATTACAATTAGATCAATCAATCAGTGCCGATGATGCTGGCAATGATAATAAATTCGAAGAAAAAACCGCATCCTTATTTGAACGATTATTGGTTTGAACAAAAAACGAACAATATGAAATAAATATTAATACATGAATATAGATTAATCCTTTGTAGCTTCTACTTTACATTCTTCTTAAACGGTGTTCAATTTCATTCCCAATTAGGAAGTCTAAATAAAAGGTAGCGCCGTAATCTCGATGATCTTTCGGGCTCTATAGTCCACTATAGAACAGAGCCAGATTTGAATAAAACGACTATAACATAAGAATGCATGGGATAAATAGACTGTTGCTTGGAAATTTACGTAACTATAAGTTCCAACAACCACTCTTGCGAGTTTCATGGCGAAACCTTTTCATTCAAACAGCCGAAACTCCAAATGAACATGCTTTGAAATTCATTCCATCAATGCCAATCTTGGGAGAGGGCCAAACACGCGAGTTTTTGAGTGGGAGAGAAGCTGCCTGTTCTCCGTTGGCGGTGAAATTATTTTCTATCGATGGAATCCGATCGGTTATGTATGGACCAAACTTTATAACTGTTGAAAAATCAGGTAATGAATGGGCCTTATTAAAGCCAGAAATCTTCTCGATTTTAACCGAATACTTAACAAATGGTACACCTATTTTCTCCGAAGAAACCGAACTTTCCAATGATATGGAGATCGATGAAAATGATGATGAAGTTGTTGCTATGATTAAAGAACTTATTTTCACCAGGATAAGACCTGCAATTCAAGATGACGGTGGAGATATTGAATTTGTTAAATTCAGAGAAGAAGATGGTACTGTGTTTTTGAAATTAAAAGGTGCTTGTAGATCGTGTGATTCAAGTTCAGTAACTTTGAAAAATGGTATTGAGAGTATGTTAAAACATTATATAGAAGAGATTCAAGCAGTCGAACCTTTTGAAGAAGACGAAGAAGAGCCTGCTCCTGTTGAATTCGAAGCTGCCACAATTCAACCTTTGAAACGAGTCGGCGAATCACCAGCATAATAGTAATGGGTTATAAAAAGTAAGGATATGGGTTGTTTTAGTTTTATTGTAAATAATAAACCAATATGTACATTAAGATAGAAAATTTATGTATTTGTTAATTATAAGCATTAGCTAACCAAGAATTAACCTCGTTAAACAAATAAACTAGTTCCATATCCTTTTCTGAATTGAGGATGTTTCTCATTGGCATTGGAGGAACATAATTATTACGATAGTAATCAAATTCAGCGAATCTATACGATGGCATTTTTTTTATAGCAAATGAAGATTGAATCGTTAACGATGAATTATCTGGAAATGTAATAGTTTTGCCATTGGTTTTCAATATAGCTTTCAATGCTGAATTCAAATTCTTATAAAACACAAACCCAATTTTATCATTTAATCTTTTGTTGTTTCCATTATTTTGATTGATCAATTTAGCGGAATTAACTGCACCAAATTGTGACCAGAATTTTAACCATAATTGATTATTATTGTCAAAGATTTGGGCAATATTTATCACATATAAATTGGTTTCTTGATAATTAATTGATTGGGAAAAATTACTTATTTGTAGCCACGGATTGGGATAGTAAATCGCAAGGGGTAAACCAAGATAAATCGAGTTCAAATTTTTGAGTAGGTGATGATTATGTTTTAGTTGAGCAAAATTTATTTGTAATCCCGCCGGGTTCACTTCAAATTCTGATTCTTCATTAAATAGTGAAAAATCAATCAGCTGGAAATTTTGCCAATCGATATTATTCAAATTCAATAGTATTCGAAGACATATTTCTGTCAAGTTTGGTAAATTGTTTTTGAATTTTATAAAACCAACATGCAATTGATCATTTATAATTGGGAAATATATTGTATCAATGGGTGCAAAAAATTTAAATTTCATGATGAAGTCTTTAAATTGACTTAATGTAACACTCTGAGGTAAAAAATTAGATAAGTTAGATAACACCAATGTATCGCAATTGAATCGATGAGCACCTTTATTCGAGATTCGATTGATATATTTATTAGCATAAAGTGGAATTTCCTGGTTTTTATTAAATTGATTCTTGAATCCTGGTAGACTTTGAATGAGGGAAAGATTTTCGATTAAATGGTTAGAATCAAGGTGGTTGGAAAACTTCAAGATACAGAATGAAGATGAAAGTGGTGCAACTTTGATAAATAGTTTAATCTCTTGTAAACTTTTGAAATAAGTTAATTGATTGATGTAGGTGAAAAATGGATTCGTGATCTCAAGGATAATTGACCTATCAATCTTGGAGTCAGTATTTGGAATAATTAATTGAGGGCTAATATTCTTGATAAACACAATTAGGCCCTCATTAGATTTGTAAACTGGTTCAAATTCTATTTTCAATGATGATAACTTATACATGAAAGCTTCAATGGCTTTCTTATCACCAGAAACGATATTTGAATCTAGCGATAAGTTAGATGATAAATTCTCCTGGATAATTGATAAATCGGGCAAATTTTTAATGATTAATTGAATTTGATGATCATTGATATTGAGGTTTTTATTCAATATATTAATTAGATCATCTTCATTAGAAAAATCATTATTTATCTCTTTTTCAGTATCGAAGTGATTGATGGGTTGTTTAAAAGCATTATGATCCTCCAAACTATCGATTGAGGTGGTAGAGTCCGAAATGGATATACCCGATCTTGTGGACCCTATTGAGGAAGTACTATCTACTCTCAGGTTTGAAGAATCTCGAGAAGTAGAGTTACTAGGGGAATCGGATTTATGTAAACAATCAGTTGACTTATCGGAATTGGATTTATCTAGACAATCAGTTGACTTATAGGAATTGGTACTATCCTTTAAACAGTCAGTTGACTCACTAAAATCGGTATTACCCTCTAAACAATCAGTTAATTTAGTGGAACTGGTTTTATCCTGGAAAGAATCAGACTCACAGGAATTAGTTTTATCTGGAGAACAAGCAGATGGTTTACTAAAATTGGTTCTATATGTCAAACAGTGAGTTGATTCACTAAAATTGGTATCAACCAGTAAACAATCAGTTGATTTATTGTGGTTGATTTCGTCCGGTAAATAATCAATTGATTTAGTGGAATTAGTTGCAACCGGTACACAGTCAGTCGATTTAGTGTAATGTTTTTTCTTGAAACAATCAGTTGATTCACTAGAATCGGTATTACCTTGTAAACAGTCAGTTGACTCACTAAAATCGGTATTACCCTGTAAACAATCAGTTGATTTAGTGGAACTGGTTTTATCCTGGAAAGAATCAGACTCACAGGAATTAGTTTTATCTGGAGAACAATCAGATGGTTTACTAAAATTGGTTCTATCTGTCAAACAGTGAGTTGATTCACTGGAATTAGTTGCAACCGGTAAATAATCAATTGATTTAGTGGAATTAATTACAACCAGTAAACAATCAGTTGATTTAGTGTCATTGGTATTACCTTGTAAACAGTGTGTTGATTCACTAGAATTGGCATTACCTTGTAAACAATCAGTTGATTCACTAGAATTGGCATTACCTTGTAAACAATCAATTGATTTAGTGGAATTAGTTGCAACCGGTACACAGTCAGTCGATTTAGTGGGATGTTTTTTATTGAAACAATCAGTTGATTCACTACAATTGGTATTACCCTGTATACAACCAGTTGATTTAGTGGCTGAATCAAGCTTCAACCCCTCCAATTGTCTACCAACAGTAATATCGGCCATAGTTGTTATAAAAATACCCAAAAAAAGAGAAACAAATCGCTTAAAATACCAGCAACTATCCCTAATTACCAATCAACTTGTACTCCAATTGATCAAATAATATTTTGCAGCCAAATTCAAACCCCGGTAAATGACACGTGACCAAAAAGTATCAAAACTTTGAAAGTGGCAATTTAATCAACCAAAGGAATACCAAGTCAACAAAGTGTAGATCAATGGTATTTGAATATATGATATTCTTCACACGATAACCACACTAATCAACGAAAGATGTAAACGATAGGTGTACACCAATTAGATTTAGTGAAATTGACGGAAGATTCTATTGAAGATTGATTAACAATAAACAGGATTCACTTAAATATAACTAAAACAAGAGTGGTTAAAAAATAAAATACCAAGAAAAGTAAAAGTGAGATAATATTTAGTAACCAGTTAATACTAACCAAGGAAATGAGTAATAGAACCAATTGGTTTACTCAATTCTAAGTATATCACTAACTAGCACAGCTTAAATAATTATACTACCAATAAAGATATCAATTAAAGCAGCAATTGATAATTCTAATAAACAATTGATAATACAATAAACAATTGATAATACTAATAAATTAAATTCTCCTTCCACCTCCGATTGCAAATAATAATCGTACGATATTAGTTAGAAGTATAGTTAGTAATAGTTTAATTGTAGTATTAATTAAATATAATTGTATTCTGTCATACCTTGTATGTTATATTCTTCTTTTCCCTTTTTAAATTCCCTTTGTAAAAACACCATCCCACCTTTTAAAATATGATTACATAATTATTTTCTTTTTCTTTTTAGTGGTATGATTACAACCAGGAGATTAGACCAAGAGGAGTATACTATAGTAGTTAATGGAGGACAAGCAAAGGGTGTTCCATATACTATTTACATAAACCAAGTTAATAATACAAACTCTGGTAATTACATTTACTCTATAGGTAATGCAACTACTTTACTAGTAGAATCACAATTAAACAATATCCAACAATTAGCTAGTTACTTACAAAAGACTCTTAATAAACCCATTTACTTAAATGTTAATGGGCAATTTCCTAGTGTAGTGCAGACTTATAGAGTGTTGATTGATATTATTGAGAGTTTATAGTTAATATATATATATATATGCAATGTATATTGTTTTTAGATTAGTGTAGGTTGGTAGTCTGGTGGTGCCATTTACACAAGATTAGAGTCGGTAATAGTTGGAGAGTCAATTGGGGATGGGTTATTTTGTGTAAGTTTTTTTTGTATTTATTGGTAATTTTTTGATGTGATAAGTCATAATGACTTTAATATAGAGTTGGTTATGGTTTCTTCTTTTCAATTGTTTTGTTTTGTTTGTTTTTATTCTTGATTCTCTTTAGTTGTTTAATTCCAATGCGACTATTGATTAATATCAATCGCTATTAATCAGTTGCAACTACTTCAATTTGATATATCAATTGTATCAATATGTTTGCTTACATGATTTATTTTGACTTATTGTTGGAGTATTATACTGCCACAACCATTTCTTGGTTGGTAAAATCATCGCCTTTGGGTTATTTCAATCGATTAGTTGGGAATAGATAAAAGTATCTCTAGTCAAATATGCCTGGCGTTTTACCCGGATACTAGTCTTTGGAAATATTGTTAAACACCACCGGAGTTGACACCAACGAAGTTGGTGTTAATGGAGTTGGTAATGGAGTTGGTAATGGAGTTGGTGATGGTGTTGGTAATGGAGTTGGTAATGGTGTTGGTAATGGAGTTGGTAATGGAGTGTTTGCACACAAAAAAAGATATTGCCACACTCCAATTGTTGGCTGGATTCAAATTCATCGCCATTGGATTATAATTGTGATTTGGTTAGTTTGGAATAGGTCTAGGCATTGGAATAGTCAAGCATGGTTTGGTAGGGGCGTTTAGTTTGCTTACTTTATGAAATATTGACCATATTTTCCGGTTGTACAAGTGTTTCTGGACCAATAGATCTACTATCGCTTGGATAATCTAGTCTTGGGCGACAACACAATTAAGTACTACCAACGTACATGTAAATTGTACAACTATTAATTTAATAGGTTGGCAATGGCGATTTCGGCATTTTCATATCAATACGCGGCATTATACCCTGAGTCACAACATGATTACCCATCTTGACTCAATCGATATTTATGAAGAATTAGCATCCACTCTGGACGAGATTCATGTAATATTTGCTGAAAATATCTGGCCTTTATCAAGTTCTTCAAACCGATGGCCTTCCCACATGGTATGAACAAAACGCCAGTTTTTTTTCCAATTTGGTTATATTTTACTAAAACCATTATCCCCATTATCTCGCTTCCATCAAAAGGATCGTTTCCTTGGGCAGGGTCATGAAATTACAATTACACTTTTACCCACCACTGATTCCTCGGGATCCCATCGAACAAGCAAATACTGGCGGTGTTAAAAGGAGTTATTTTACTTTATATAATGCTCCATTATTGTGAGACGCTCCTTCGGATGCGTCCCGATTATACGTCATTAATGAGCGGGAAATATCCCATCCGAGCTAGAGGCAAAAAACCGATACTCTTTACTAAACTTGAATGAAATTTACCGCCAATAACTCCCTGTTTGGAGTTCGGTAAAATGTACATAAACAGAAAAGTTACCACAATTCATGGCTCTATTGCTGATTAATATGCGTTTGTTGCTACTAGATTTCATTGTTCTTCGTTGGTTTGGCTCATTTAAGTTGAAAAAGAAAAAGCTGTCGATGGTTAACCTGATGGATTATTCTTTCCCTGGAAGCATCGCAATATGTTATCAATGGAATCTGGTATTGTATTCTGGTTAAAAATCCATTTATTGTGCTACAAGATGAAATCACTATAGTTTCCGCTTTTGTGAAATATATTCAGCGTATTCGTTTCCAATTGGTATAAATTCAAGGGAGCTTGTCACATTGTCAATTAACCAAAAAAATGGCAGATAGAAAGCGTCAGAAGATTGAACAAGATTTATCCAATAAATCTACAAATCAAGTGGCTACTACAGGCAGTTCAGCTAACTTACAAGATTTACCAGATGAGTTGATCCAAAAGATATTTGGATATGGTAGTCCATTCAATAATCTACCATTATTGAATAGCTACTTCAATAAATTACTCAAGTTTGATCCAAATTATAAAGGAGATGGGGAATGGAAGAATAGCTCATTAGTTATGGAGATAATCACAACAAATTATCTTGTTTCTTTGAATCAAAAACTAGACTTCAATGAAATACAAAAATCCATAGACTCATTTAAAGATTCTATACAAGTGTATGAGGAGCAATATGACGACTCTCGTCAGCTGTATTCAATGAGATATGAGTTGGTGCTGTTTGAATGCAGTATACGAAGATTCAAAAAACGGAAGTATGGACTTTCTTCAAGTGCTTTATGTCACAAAGCTATG
>JAXQKE010000026.1:0-82224 GCA_037042355.1 Candida sp. Y128-05E | reverse complement strand
AACCAAAGTTAAGCGGGTATATCGCAGTCTTGAGCATTTGTGTCGCAGATCTAACCATACCAATATCATATGCAAAGGATTCCCTGGCAAAGGACATATGGGTAATAATAACAATAAGGTTGTGGTGAATCTGCAGTGACCGATCCCGACCCCAGAGAAACAAAAAAAGAACCCAGTTTCATTGGATCGATTATTTTACTGTGATTATTATTTATTCCAAGAAAAAAACGTTATCTATTAAAAGTGGGTTTTGTACTGTATACTTTCTTATCTTTCATTGTTCTTAAAAATAATTATCATTGGTTGATAGCTAAAAAATAATTTTTCAGCCTTATCTATATAAACATTTACTATAAATATAAGGGATATACTACAGGATATAGTAAGTAAATCAATTAGTAATGTCTGATACGGATACTTCTGGATTCACCGGTCCTGGTACCGATGGTGGAGATATCATGACTGTTAACTTGAACGAGCAGTTTGTTACTGCCGACATGGTCTGGATTGGCACTGCCGCCGTCTTGGTCTGGATTATGATTCCCGGTGTTGGTCTTTTGTACTCGGGTTTGAGTAGGAAAAAGCATGCATTGAGTTTGTTGTGGGCCAGTCTTATGGCTGCTTGTGTTACCACATTTCAATGGTTCTTTTGGGGGTATTCCTTAGCGTTTTCGCAAACGGCTTCGAGCTCCTTTTTAGGTGATTTGAATAAATTCGCCTTGATGAATGTGTTTGGTTCTCCTGGGCCTGTCTCTTCGGTTCCAGACATTTTGTTCTGCTTCTTCCAAGGTATGTTTGCTGCCGTGACCGCTATTTTGATGGTGGGTGCTGGTTGCGAAAGAGCAAGATTGGGTCCTATGATGATCTTTTTGTTCCTCTGGTTGACTGTGGTCTACTGCCCTATTGCTTACTGGGTATGGAACGGTAACGGTTGGTTAGTCTCACTCGGTTCTTTGGACTTTGCTGGAGGTGGTCCAGTTCATGAAAATTCCGGTTTTGCCGCTTTAGCTTATTCTCTTTGGTTAGGTAAGAGAAAAGACCCTGTTGCCTCAGGTAAAGTCCCCAAATATAAACCTCATTCAGTTTTCTACATCGTCTTGGGAACTGTGTTCCTTTGGTTTGGTTGGTTTGGATTCAATGGTGGGTCTACCGGTAACGGTTCCATCAGATCCTGGTACGCTTGTGTCAACACCAACATTGCCGCCGCCCTGGGTGGTATAACTTGGATGGTTGTAGATTACTTTAGAACTGGTGGTAAATGGTCAACTGTTGGTTTATGTTTGGGTGCTATTGCTGGTTTGGTCGGTATCACTCCTGCTGCTGGTTACGTCCCTGTCTACACTGCCATTATCTTCGGTATTGTACCAGCTATCATCTGTAACTTTGCGGTTGATTTGAAGAATATCTTACAGATCGATGATGGTATGGATGTGTTTGCTTTGCATGGTGTCGGTGGTTTCACCGGTTCCTTCATGACTGGTTTATTCGCCGCTGACTATGTGGCAGCTTCTGATGGTTCCGTCGCTACTGACCCATCTTTGGCCATTGCTGGTGGTTGGATGAACCATAATTATGTCCAATTAGGTTACCAATTAGCCGGCTCTGTTTCCATTGGTGCATGGTCTTTTGTCGTTACATCCATCTTATTGTTAGCCATGGACAGAGTTCCATTCTTAAGAATTAGATTACACGAAGATGAAGAATTGGCGGGTACCGACTTGACCCAAATTGGTGAATTCGCTTACTACGATGAAGAAGAATCAGAATACAAAGCTGCATCTGATCCAGAAGAATCACCTTATGTCATTGAACCCATCAAATCTACTACCGCTAATTTAGCCAGATTAAATGCCACTATTTCTAAACAACAACAGCCGCAAATACCAGAAGAAACCGAAGGTGTTACTCCTGAAGGCCATGTTCAATCTCCTGATAATGCTACCAGTGATTATTCCTTAAAACAATCCGCTGCTTAGTTGACGTTTCATGTGTTCAAAAGTTGATTTAAAATGAGTTGTGGTTAATTATTTATACGTGTTTAATCTTTCATTTCTATAATATGTATTTTCATTTCCTTACATCGTCCTACAATAAATAATTTAGTAAGATATCCGAGTATTGAAGATTTGTAGATCTGAAATTATTTCAAAATTATATTAATGTATCTAATATGAAGTTCATGATCGTGTCAACAATCCCGATACTCATAAACGACTTTAATCTAGTCATGAAATTGGTCAAAAATACAAGTATCTCACACTAACCCTATAGTTAAGTTTTAACAATGTTAATCATCAGGTCTCAAATTCAATTGTATCTATATACTATCGTTACATACTCATTATCGTAATATCTATTAATTTGGTTCTATACCAAAGACTCGTTTGAAATCTTTTGGTCCTATATTAACCAATTTTTTGCCTTCTGTAGCATTCAAACGTCTATCAACTCCAGGTCGAGGTTTCAGATATTTTCTTTGGAATTGATAACACGCATTACATATAGTTTCGCCTTCGGGATCTTTATACCACAGCGACGTTTTCAAAGTATGACAATTATAACATTCTCCTGGTTTTACATCTGCAGCTTTCTCATGATTCAATTTTATATGTCTCGTTAGCACATCCTTACGACAAAAGGAACTGGCACATCCAGTCCAGATACAATTATAACTTAATTCTCGCATAACAGTTTCCCATGGTTTATACTTTTCGACAATATTCGAACGATAGAAATGGTAATTATGAATATGATGGCGGAGATCGCGTTTCTTGCTAAAACCAATCATGGTCATGGGGCATATATCCACGGGACAAAAATGGACGTGTTTGAAATGATAATCTGGTATTGCCCGATTATGCAAATCTATGTGTTGAACGTACTCCCAATAGTTGTGTAATTTCTGATTACACACTTGACAGGCATTATCTTCAGTTTCACAGCTAATTTTTTCAATCTCTGATTTTGAAAACTTGTCTAGTAAAATCTTTTCCAATTTGATTTTGTTATTATGAACATCGACCCAACCATTACCACTGGCATCTATTTGGCCATATAATTTAAGTATTCTGTCGTTGTTGTTGGAAGCGATATATTTAGCGGCATTGGCGGCATATGCTTTGTTGGCTTGTATAGCGACTTTGTTGGTGGAATTAATATGATGTTTATCAAAATTGATCTTTTTCGAATTATTGGGGAAGTTTTTTGAATTGTCGTTATTCACTGGTTGCTGGTTATTTTTCTTGGGAGTATCTTTTGATTTCTTGACTGGAGTGTTGCTCCATTCGTAATTCATTTGTGGCACTTGGAATAAATTGCCCGATCTTTCCTGTTGTTGTTCCTGCATTAGTTTAATCTGGTCTTTAGTCAATTGTATTGGTTTTGAAAAATCACTTGGTTTGAGAAATGGCAATGAAGTGAAGGAATTCGAGGGACTGGCATCTTCATCTTCCTCTTCATCGTTTTCCACCTCATTATCCTGCTCATCCCAATCGTACTCCTCCAATTTCGCCTTTTTAGCTCTGGCCTCCACATCAACCTTCCGAGGTCTACCTCTTTTTCTGACCACCTTTTCAACCGGAGGAAACTCCCGGTACTCCTTCTCCTGTTCCTGCTCTCGCAACTCCAATTTTTTCTGCTGTTTCTGCAACCCTGCCAATTGTTTAGCTTCCAATTCCTGATGGATTTTATAATACTTGGAACAATCGATATTATTTTGAGAAATAATCGCCGTAATTTTATTATTGGATTTTGCTGTCAAAGTCAGATTACCATCCGAGCTGGTGACAGTATTGAAAATGGGATCATTATAATCCACAGACGGATCTGCAATCAATGTCCTTAGAATAAGTCTTTGAAACCTTCTGGGCAACACCGCCGGGTTTGTAGCCACTTGCATAGGCCGTATTGAAGTATTTGAAGAGTCCGACAAAGCATCATTATCATTCTGGAGCAAGCTTTCACTAGTAGAATAATTCATATTATTTTGATCATCCCTTACCGATAAAAGCATCGAGGAAACTTGTTTCATTGATTGAATGCAGCCTAAATCTTCGAGTATAAGTAAAAGGTCTAGCAAAGGTATATAGCAGCAGTAAAGATACCTATTATAGCTATTGTTTGGTATTGCCACAGATAGAACCACCGTTTGAAGATAAATTTGTAATTAGTTTCGTGTCGAATCACACATTTCTTGGATAATATGCAGGATGGCTCCCAAAATGATTAGAATGATGAATAAAACAGGGAAGGAGGTGGAGGGGGGGGGTAGTAAGATTGGATAGTGTTAGTAACTAAGTGTTTGTTTAGGTTTGTCTTTTTCTAAATCTAAATTTTATGAAAATTTGCAAAACAGGTAGTTTGTAAATAAATGATAATGTTGAAGTAAGTAAAGTGAAACTACAAGAAAAAACGGGAAAATACATAATAGTCGAGATCGATCCATTTCACCACCAGAGAGGTTGAAAATCCCACTCTATAATATATGGGAAATACAAACTTAAATAATTTTATAGTTATTTATGAAATTGTTTAAAGAGATTAAAACTATAGTAAGTATGGAAAGTATAGAGTAAACACTCCAGGAAACTCTACTCTAAAAGGACTATCATCAAAAACGAAAGAAGTAAAATTCCAAGGTTTCTTACTCTACTCCAAAATGACAATAATACGTATCATCAATATTGTAGAAGTTAGAGTGTTTCTACAAAATTCACATTTCCTTCAACAGTATGAGATGATTTTGATTTGTTACATAACTACCACAATATCTGGTTCTAAAGTCAAATATTATACAAGAAAGATGGCGACTAACCATCAAAACCTATCCCTTAACAAGCGGATTGACAAATTATACATTTATTAAATAAGTTCAACTTGGTGGTTTACTATTTCAATTTACTCTTAATTTATCGATCTTTGTATTTAGCTAACATTATCTTGTTATTTGTAAAATTATCAGATCATAAAAATGCTACCTTATGTTTAGAAAAAATTTAACAGTTGAATCTGGTGTTGGAAGAATAGTTTGTTACTAGTACACAATGAGAGCGGAAACTTTGACAATAACAAGTATACCGATATTCATTTGTTTGTTGTTAATTTACTAGTGGCAAAAATTTGAAACACGAATAATTCTAATGGTAGTAATAATTAGAATTAGAGAATTTTGCTATTAGAATAAATATATGTAAATATCACAAACAACCAGTAGCATAGAAGTAAAATTGGTGGCTAACGTCCATTTTTCATTCATTAGCTATATAATTGGTTACTAAAAGAAAAATATACGAGAGATCCAAATCAACCACCTTGGTGGTCATATCGTTTGTGAGCCACCGATAACTAATATAACTAATACAACTATAGACTACCTTTTCTCTTCATTAACCACATGAAGCTCGCCCCTTGGACGATTCATCCTCTACAGTTTCACCCTTGAAATTGACAAGTTTATCAAAATAAACAACGTACACTACTGCATCCTACCCATTCAATCTTTCCTATCTTTACGGTGGGGATCTAATGCATTAGATGCCGCAGGTACATTTAAGTGGACTGGTCTACTGAAGTATTACCTTCATGTGGAGTCACATGAGCTTAGCCTATTTACTGCATTGTTCAATCCTTAGTATTTATGCGTCAGGAATTGTTAATCCGATTTGCAGGATTAGTATATGGTTTGTACTTGAATCGGACATGTAGATCTTCACTTGCGTTACCACCAATGTAGTACATGGAAAAAGAAAAGCTAAAGAAACCATCAAAGGATGTCATACGATTACTTTATGCAAAATATTTCACATATTTTTTTAGCCGCCCAATATCATACTTGATGCGTCAGGCGCAATAGCCATGGATATGCCATCATGATTAAAGTTTATCAATGCAGGGCAGAAGCGATGTATCAAGCATGAAGCATGAAGTACGCCAAGCCCACAAAGCATGGAAAGTATACGAAACATACGTATACCATGTATAGTTTAAGAAAATGAATATGGACGATTGTCTATTAAAAGTAGATTAATTTCAAGTCGCTATTGTCATGTAGTTTACATGTAGATTAATCGGCGACCTATAAGCAACGATTCGCATTATAGGCTACATCTAACCAACGCTTCGCATTGGTTACTTCGCATTGGTTAATGTTCTTTAAATTGTTTATATTTTCTTATTCTATCTCTATACAAACATATATTACATAGCATTACTAATCTTCCTTTTTAGGCTCCGATTGTTCTTGAGTCGAAGCTATAGGAGCTGGTTGTTGATGTAAAGTTGGAGGAACTTGGTACCCGTAGTTCTGGTACATTTGTTGACCCGAATATTGGTTATATTGGTTGTAGTAAGGGTACTGTTGGGTGGAGTAAGCCGGTTGTTGACCAGGTTGACCTTGTGGGGTAGGAACGTGGGATGGTTGGTTAGGTTGGGCCGATTGAGCTTGGGGTTGACCGTTTGTTTGGGTTTGGTAGCCGTATAATTGTTGGGTTTTTGGATCGTTGTTTGGAGATTGGTGGGCAGTACCGTTGATTTGTGAGTATTGGGAGTAATCAGGCTGGTTGGAGTAGATTGGCGAAGTTTTGGTGTTGTAGGAGTTGGTAGGAAGTTGTGGAGCTGGTGCACTAGTGCTAGTGCCGGAGGCGCTGGCAGTAGCGCCGGTCGTAGAGCCAGTACTGGTAGTTGCCCCAGCGCCAACGCTGGAACCACTAGCACCCACACCACTTGAAGCGGCGGGAGCTCCACCGACTATACCAGCAGGAATAGGAGGAACGCCCGAGGCTGGAGTGACCCCAGTTTGAATAACTCTTTTAATATCCCTAACAAACAAAGGATACAACAAGTCAACAATACTTTCTCTCTGGGCCATGGCCAACGCTCTTTCAAACGGAATCCATACCCCCTTCAAGTGCATTGACCCAATTTTAACCACATGTCTCACCTTCTCCGACTTCAAAATCCCGTCTCTTCTTCCCCTCGTCATTTGAGCAACATTCAACAACTTGGTACCGTTGATCATGTTATTATCGGCTCTTCTAACCACAGAGACGTTGTTAGCATCAACTTGATAACATAAAGTCTTTTCATCTTCCCACATAGTAGTGGTAACCCTAGGACGAATGCCGGGAGGCTGCAATTGACCGACGGAAGATGTAGCCGAAGAATTTAAAGTATCTTGTATAGGAGTAGCAACTGGTGGTAAACCAGCGGGAACAGAGCCAACAACAGAAGGTTGTTGTGGTTGCTGAAGTCCAGGCTGTTGCTGTTGAAGTTGTCCTGGTTGTTGTTGTTGCTGTTGTTGTGGTGGTTGATAACCATTATACTGGGGTTGAGTAACCCCCTGGTACATATAGTTAGGGTAAGGATAGGCTCTAGAAGCATAATAGTCAGCACCAGGTTGTGCGCTAGCACCGCCGGTGCTAGCACCACCTGAAGCAGCACCAACTTGTTGTTGTTGTTGAGCTTGAGGCTGCTGCGCAGGCTGCTGTCCAGCAACTTGAGGTTGTTGCTGGCCTTGCTGGCCTTGACCATAGTACCCATAAGGTGTATACTGATAACTATTCATAATCTAAACAATAATAATATAAACCAAGAAAAAGACCACTAATAAAATATATATAAAATATATAATTCTCAAAAACCGGTGGTTATGTGTTTATAAAAAATTTTTCTCCTGTAATGTCGTCATTACATCATAAATGAAACTTGTGATGTATAAAGTGATACGAACGATAGTTCGTAGCATCCTATATAAACTGAGACGATGTAAACTGATTTCATCAGTTTACATAGTCTACTACTAATGCACTTGTGTCCTCCCGTACCTTCCATCTACATAACCGTTAACGACATTTACATGCATCTGCAGTTGACCTGAGTGATGCATGCAGAGAACACAAAAGTTTATTGGTGATGCTGTCATGTTTAAAAATGACAGAAAATAGAAGGGGAAGGGGAAATGATAATACAAATGATACTGAAGGGATATGAAAGGATATTGTAGTAGTAATGGTTGTTATGATTGTTGAGATAAGTGAAAATTTTATTACTAAGGAGTGGGTGATTGTAAATGCCGCAATTCAAAACAATAAAGTGGGGTAACCCACTGAAAGTTACTGGGTGTAGCCCAGTAACTTTGCTGGTGGGCGGGGAGAGACTGGTGGTAGAGTGTGGTGGTAGAAAATGGTACCACTATACTACCACTACACAACGCCC
Source organism: Candida sp. Y128-05E (assembly GCA_037042355.1). Lineage (NCBI taxonomy): Eukaryota > Fungi > Ascomycota > Pichiomycetes > Serinales > Debaryomycetaceae > Candida > Candida sp. Y128-05E. The sequence continues at coordinate 74,013 of JAXQKE010000026.1, read as the reverse complement.
CTTTGTCAATGCATATTAGCCTAGATATTTATTATGCATAATCTATTCATCACAAAATGGTGTCATTATTTCATTTTGTGTTGGATTGTTTTTTCGGTTAACTGATATATTCATCTTGTTCTACTTCGTATTCTTATTTCTTTATCATCACCCTTTTCTTGTTATTTGTTCTGATTTGTTGTTTCCTGGCCTCTTGCTAAAATATGGACGCGTACTTGCCTAGACTTCCTAATTGGGTAATGTCCAATCATACCCGTTAGGGTATGATTGGATTTATGGTAAATATATGGTATTTAGTGTTTTTTATGGAATGGTGTTTAGGATGACTGTACTCGTAATTGTATTATCCTCAGTTTAGATTTATTTATTAGTGTTTACAACATATCTAGTTTATTGTATTTCTTAATTTGTTTCTATATTCTCTTTAGGTGAAATGTCTAAGAATACTCCTAATTAGCTTTAATTAACTTATCAATGGTGGGTTTATATTGGATTTTCATCATAATGGTTTACATTGGATTAATCTTTCTGGGTTAATATTCCATTACATTCTAACCGGTTTATATTGGATTAATATTAACGATGTTGATATTGGGTTAATCTTAATAGATTGTTCTGGGTCATTATTAATGATTTTGATTGTTTGAATACCATTAAATTCGAATCGATTTTTTTTGACTAATATTTCTCATATTGTTTGGATAATTGGTTAATTGGAAAATGGGTTACAAATTCACATACAATAGGTAATCTTCATATAAACCCGTTTCTGTTGCCCATTTGGCTTGTTAAAAAATCATCAATCGTCTTATTGAACCTCCAAGTATCTACATTTCACACGCCAATTTGTCCTTGTCTATTTCTTCCATTCTATTTACAGATTTGTTAATCCTCTAGATCCCCTCTATATAAATCCTTAATGATTTTATCATTCTTCATTGTTTCTCGTACAATACCCTGGACATTTTCCGGAAACACTCGCCCATACCACACAATCTTTTTGTTTTCTTGTGGGAGGATTATAACATTCCCAGCATATGCATGTCCTCCAATATGAGAAATCAACCCTAATTCGGTTGATTCATCGAGATTTTCTATCGATAATACTTCTTCAAACTCTTCTTGTAGTATAGGACCCAATTTCCCACATCGTATATCTCGTTGTGTGTGCCCACAAATCAAAACCAAATCTTTTTCAATTGGGAACTCTTCAAAAAGTGACTGATCAATGGTTTCAGTAATCTCGTGATGTTTTCTCTCTTCCTTTTTGAATGGATTATACACTTCTGGTTGCACATAATCCTTTGGTACCAAGTAATTTTCAATAAATTGCTTTAAATTACCCCGGTCAAATTTGATAATTTTCCTATCGGGGTATAAATAGACCAATTGATCCTGGGGTGTATTTATCCTAAACTGTTTGAGTACTTTTTTGTGGTTTGTAAGTAATATATTCGACACCAAAATAGGATGAAATGCACTGATAATACTTTTCTTCATCATTTCAATATCTGAATTTATGGATCCGGGCACCATTTCAATTTTAGATGGCATCTCGTCAAAATTCAGGCATCCATGAGACAAGAGCAAAACATGCTTCCATGGTAACACCTTGGTACCATTCAAGTTCTTTTCAAAATCAATTGGTTCTGGAAACTCCGGTACTTGACAATATGTACACCCAGTGTCATAACTAGGAGGTGGACAACTTGGAATATAAGAATTATGCCTCACACCAACGGTAAATCTAGCCTGAACAAGTCTACGTAACATATTTCCACTCCACCGTTTTGATATGCCGTATTTGCTAGATTATATAGACATCTAGCAAATCTAAAAATATTTATCGATCCGAGATTATCGGTGCTTACGTCAGCAGTATAAGTATCAAACGTGCAATCGGATTGACATTAGTAATATAAGCTTTCATCATATATAATCTTCTTTCAACTTCCAACCCTTCTTCTCCTTTTCCCAAATGGCGATTTCTCGTAACATTGACCTGACTAAAATGATTTCCGATTCTTTTTTCATATTTATTTTCGAATTTGCAAGTATATCATTGGAAGCAGCAAATTTCTCAGGTTGGACTTTTAGGTAGTCAATTAATTGGCTTAGAAGTTTCTCTTTATCCACTTCTTTATCTTTTTTCTTGGTGGAAAATACTGTTTGTTTAACTTCTGATTTTTGTTTTAATTCTTTTAAAATGGATGAAGACGATAAATTAGACTTGGTCGATTTACCAAACTTCTTTTTAGGTCCGAATTTACCTGCTAGTCCAAACTTACCAGTCCACGTAGGGGTTCCAATCTCTTGCTTTCTCGCTAATCTTCGCGATCGTTTTAGTGCTTCGGCTGCAGCTAATGCTACATTGTTGGCTTCCTTTTCAACTAACGTTAGTTCATGATTGGAAGAATCAACAATTTCATCGTGTTTAAGTGTACTATGAACTCCGCTTTTGGCAAATAGTCCTTCCATTAATCTATTTTCATCTTCTTGTTTATTTTCATCTTCGTCATCTCCTTGGAATTTATCTAATTTAGCAACTCCAGTTATATTTGCCACTTCATAAAAATCGTCATCATTTTTATGGGCCTTTTTAGTTAATTTGGTTGATTTTCGTTCCTTTTCTCCACCAAACTTAACTTCGGCACTATCAAACATATCCCCGGTTTCTGTTCCTCCTTCACTGGGATCTCCCAAGGTGAACAAATCGTGCAAATCATTTACTTTAAAGAATCGTCTTTGTTTAGGATCCTTCAAAATCTTATTAGTTAAGAATGTCTTAAAGATTTGTCGATGATATATTTTCTCTTCAATTGACCCAGCAGTCATCAATCTGTAGATTGTTATGTCTCTCTTTTGGCCCAATCTCCATGCACGTTCTCTTGCTTGTATATCTGTTGATGGATTCCAATCGGGATCATAAATGATCACTCTATCAGCACCGGTTAAATTGACACCCAACCCTCCAACTTTTGTAGTCAATAGAAAAACATCAAGATTGGGATTACCATTGAATTGGTCAACCAAGTTTTGTCGACGCCCTATAGGTGTAGATCCATCCATTCTCAAATATGTAAAATAATCTTCGGATTCTTTTCCGTTTGAATCAAACCGGGGTAAATTAGCGACAAACTTTTCTAATATATCCAACATTTGTCGAGTTTGGCAAAATAACAATGTTTTATGTTTATGTTGTTGCCAAAGTTGTAGCAAACTTTGTAGAACTTGCATTTTACCTGATTTTGTTGGATTCCCATAATCGTAGTTCCGCTTGTGCATCAAAATATCCCGGCTAACCAAATCTGGATGATTGCACAACTTTCGCAACACATCAACACCCATTAATACATTTCGTTTCCCTCTTAATATAGAATTCAAATCTTCAGAATGTAAGAATTTCTCGTAAAGATCTAGTTGTGTTTGCGTTAACTTGACAAATAATACCATTTCATTCTTTTTCGGCAAATCTTGGGCAACGTCACTTTTCAAACGTCTTAGGAGGTATGGCGAAATCAAGTCTCGTAGCACTACTGCACATTTGTAGCCCGTTTGCACTTGTATATTGGAAGCATTGGCGTATCCACCCATATTGATTGGTATTGAGAATTGTTGTTGAAAGACCGGCAAAGTCCCCAACCTACCAGGAAATACAAAATCAAAAAGCGACCAAAGTTCCAATAAATTATTTTGAATTGGCGTACCCGATAAAATTATTCTATTATAAGTTTTCACTTGTTTGCAGGTCAATGAGATCACAGAGTCTGGATTCCTAATTTTATGGCCCTCATCCAAAACACAATACCCCCATTCGCGAGGAAGAATATATTTTGAATAGACTTTCAACCCAACATAAGTGGTCACCAAGACATGTCCCTTTTCATGAACACGATCGACAATTTCCTGGGCATTAATCTGGTTGTTTGCATTTAGCTTTTTGGTGGTTGCACTTGGATCGTGGTTTTCCAAGTATTCTTCCATTTTCTCCTCCAGAATCTTATTGCCCATACCCGATCCAATACCGTGAAGTATAACGCATCTCATTGGAGGCCACCATTTATGAAACTCATTGATCCATTGGTTTAGCACTGTAGCAGGTACCACAACCAAGATTGGTTTATCTAACAACTGAGAGTAATGTAATCCTGCCAAAAACGAAATCACTTGAATGGTCTTCCCCAAACCCATTTCATCACCAATAATCCCACCTGTCTTTTGATTGTATAATTCCCACAACCATTGCACACAGGTTTTCTGATAATCAAAGAGAGATGGGTAGATATCCCCCGGTAGTTTGAACTGCCCGTCCAAGACGGCATCAGCAATAGTCGGATGTGGCTGGAAGTACTCTGGAATGTCACTATTATTATTCTCTCGTAACGCAGATCTTTTCCTAATCCAATTCTTCAATCTTACCTGATAAACCAACTCATCACCATCATCGATATTTCTCTCAGAATTAGTCGCTTTTGCAACAGTTGTTTTTGAGTCGTCTATGAAATCGTCTTCATTTGAATCAACAATGAAATCATCTTGATCTTCGTCTTCACCTTTTACATATATATCATCCGCATCAACATCTGAAAGTTCATAATCAGACTGTTCCAAATCATCATCTTTCACATATACATCTTCATCTCCATCGACTTCACCTTTGACATATACATCATCTCCATCGACTTCTATAACATCATCAGCCTTTTCATAATCACCGTCTTCCACTTTCACTTCTGAAGTACCCAGAACCTCTTCCACCTCATCTTGAAACCCCGGCTGTCTTAAAAATACATGGCTTTTAACCTGGTCTCTTGATTCATGTTGAAACTGGTTACTAGTACCAAACGCGGTGATCTTACCAATCCTTATTAGGAACTCCCTTTCAGTCTCACCTGGGAGTCTGTCAGTAGAAGCAGTAACAGGTTCATTACCTTCCAATTGAGCTTTACCTTCTTTTAGTCTAGCATTAATATCCTCCACGTCTTGTCGTTTCTGCAGTAGTTCCAGTTGAAAATACTGTAACTCATCTTTCAATTGTTTCCTCTGACTAAGTTTAGTCCTTGAGTCATTTAGTCGTCTTTCCAAGACTTTAACCTTACTTAACGTCTTATTCAACTCATTTGTAGCTTTCTGCAACCTCTTCTCATCTAGTTCCTGTTCTTTTAAGATCATAACTTTCTGCGTTTTCCTAGTAATTTCGCCAGCTAGCTGATCCTGGTCAACCATGGTGACACCTAATGACTCCAAGTCACCATCTGCTTCGTTGCTCATGGTGTGTGGTTGAAATGCAATTGAATGAATTGGTAATCCATCCAATGCTGCAAATTCGCACTTTCTTTAATCAGAGGAGATAAAGATGAAGATATCAACAACACTTGGATTAGAATTAACAGTAAGATATCAGTTGGATTCATATACATAACTAATAGATTACAATCTACAATTTATTTGGTCAGTCTAATCTACTTTTTCATTTAGTTTATCAATATCAACTGTTTACCTTGACCTTCAACCTATAATCTGATTTCTTATCAGGGAAATTGGTTTCTAAGGTATTGTATGATTAACGTTCAACTGTAAGATTGAATATGATATTAAAATATATACAAATTCTATAATTATTTCTTTCCGAGTTGACTTTGCAATTCAGATAAACTCTCTTGGTAAACCTCTTCATCTTGTTTACTAACAATAGCTTTTACATCAAGATCCAAGTCATTCACACTTTTATCACTTCTCCCGACATCTTTCATAAGAGTGTTGAACCATTTGCTTTCACCTTTACCAAAGCAGAAATTGTAGGCGTTACCTCCTTGGTTGGCTCTCGCGGTTCTCCCTACTCTATGGACATACTCACGAGACGAGTTGGGTAAATCGTAATTGATGACATCGGTGATAGATAATATATCGATACCACGAGCAATTAAATCGGTGGCTACCACTATACTGATTGTTTGTTCAGAAAACTCTTTCAAGATTTTGTTTCTCACTTGGGTCTTGTTGTTGGTGGAATTGATGTAGGTCACGCTGGTTTTGGGTGATAATTTGGACATTAAAAGTTGGAGTAATTTTGCTAAACGTAATGACGATTCGTTCGATTTGGTAAAGATAAGCACATTCTGGAGTTTTTCTGTGGAGATTAAGAATTTGGTTAAAATCAACGGTTTGTTAGCACTCTTGGCAGTTCCCAAGTGGATCTTGTACTCTTGTAATGCTAACGGAACGTTGAAAAGTTCTTGCACTAATGCTTTTTCTTGGTTGACAATGATTAATCGGGGATTTTGGAAGTTTAACCCGGATAATTTCCCCGAGTCTGTAGTTAATGTGGCGGAGAAGACTAGTTTCTGCACAGGGACTCTCCAGGATGATGATACATTCCCTGGGGCTGGTAATTTCGCCATTACGACCCCAGCCCAGTTCTGGAACGATTGGTTTAACAATCTATCAGCCTCATCAATAACAAGGTAGCGTAAACTTGTTAAATCGATCGACAGATTATTGATATGGTCAACCAATCTCCCTGGAGTGGAGACGATGATATCTGGACAGTTATTTAACAACTTTTCCCCCTCTTCTTTGATGGAAATATCGTTTTTTAAACTAATGATTGACAAATTTGTCCCCTTGGATAGTTGACCAAAAGTTGTTCGTACTTGGTTTATCAATGGTTTAGTGGGTACCAAGATAATCGCCCTTACTCGAGGCACAAGTCTGGTATGCAAACTTTCAATTATAGGGATAGTATACGCCAAGGTCTTCCCCGACCCTGTGGACGCATTGACAAGGACATCACCCATGATATCTGGCTGTAATCTGTTTTTGGCAGCATCTTTCAACATCATATCGAGCACAGCTATTTGCACCGAGAACGCATTATCAAAACCATGTGCTTTTAAATTCTTCAACATAAACTCAGATAATTTAAAATCGGTAAACGGTTTGACAACCTGGGGCAAAGCATAGATTGGCTGGGCCAACCAATCTAAATTCTTCAAATGGGTAGAATTAGAAACCAAACGTCTATCTCGAGGTAATGCAGGCTGTGGTAACGGCTCCAAGTCCTTCTTTTCTATATCTTCCACTTCTTCTTCATCTTCTATTTCCCCCTCTATATTCTGTTGTCTTCTAGTAACCTTCTGCAATCTTTTGAAAACACTTCCATGTTTAGAAAGGTACTCTTCATCATTCTCCACCATCTCAGTATCCTCTTCCACTGGATCAATTGGAATTGAATCAATCTCCATCTTTTCAGTCTCATTATCACTGTCACTGTCACTACTATCACTCTCACTTTCACTTTCAGACTCACTTTCACTATCACTTGAATCTGAACTTGATTTATCATCCTCACTCTCATTATCATTTTTATCACTTTTATCAGTTTCAGATCCATTGTCACTATCATCATCACTCTCACTCTCACTATCTTTCTCATCATCATCACCAATATCAGTCAGACTAATCTTTCTTTTTCGACTTAAAACATCACCAATGCTTATTTTCTTAGTAACCCCCTTCCCAGCGTTAGGATCATACCTCACTCCAAACATTATCTATGATCTACTCTACTGTAAATCAATCCATCTCATCGTATGTAGACTAAGAATAATAATCCTGCAGATAATCACATATAATATACAGGATATTTCTTTCAATAATTTTTAACGATTTTTCAACTACCAAATCAACTTAGTGAAAGACAAGACGATGAAAGCAGGATTACTGTTGTTGAAGAGATCTGTATGGAAAGGTCCACATGTTGTTCCTTTACCTATAGCTGAAGCTATTAAAAATGGTACTCCTATTAGAACTAATGCTAGAAGTTGTACTATTTTACCCCAATTTGTTGGTTTAAAGTTTCAAATTCATAATGGGAAGGAGTATGTCGAAGTGGAAGTAAGAGATGATATGGTGGGGAGTAAATTGGGGGAGTTTGCCCAGACAAGAAAGAGGTTTATGTATAAGTTTACTAAGAATTGATGAGCTAGTGAGCTTTCAAAGTACTCACGAAGTGAGTACTGTAATGCGAATGAAATTCTCAGTACTCACTTCGTCAGTACTTCAATTACTTAGTGATAAATCACTTTGTGATTCATCTAGTAGCATAAAACCAGTCCTCTCCTCAGCCCAGATAACAATCCGCACATACTTAGTTATCTTAGTTATCCATACTGTAAATATTCAATGTACATTAGAATGAAACGATGAATGTAGCGACGTTTATCATTGACGTGTAGGAGAAGTGTTAGATTCAATGTAGTACACGACCAGTATATTGGATCACTTCTCCTAAACCTGAATAACTCTGTCCTAAACTGACTGACCCTTGACCAACACACAATAGCAATTAGATTGTCACATTAGCAACTAGAAATGCAATTGAGGTTTACACTTAAACTTAGCTTCACCACATATCAGACAAATAAACAATCTGTTAATTGTCTAAACGTTGTCATTAGTAGCTCACAAATTTAGGTGAAACCTCAATAATAACTGGCAGAAAGTGGCTGCTTTATAGTGAAATATATCCCACAAGGTATTAGATTTATGAATGCCCATACCCAGTAATTAAGCTTTAGCTGTTTAAAAATAAAATTGGTGTGGTAAATTTTACCACATTTTATACAGATCCCCACATTCACCACACTTGTTACGAGCGACGTCTCAGATGAACTAGGTGTAGTCTACCACAGTGATAGTGAATGTATTAAGTTACTATGTACATGTACCTTCCAGAAATCGGAGGTTTTGTGGTAGTAGAGAATATAAGACGACAATTTAATAGATTGTAGTAATCGCACTAATACTAGATCGGAGGAAATGTGGTAGTTGCCAAGAGTGAGCAGCTTAACTGAAATGTTTACAATGTCTGTGTGCATTAAAAAGGAACGCAACATAATGAACTTTTATATACTATCTAAACTCTAAAAAAATGCAATTTTGTATGGTTGTGCTATATGGTGTTGTTGATATTGCAAGAATGTCTGTATTAATGCCAGCGTTAATATAAGTGTTATAAGCATTCTCCTCGCAATAGTCTGGGACTGAAAACCTCTAATCTAGATGCGAAGCAAATGGTGAGGTAAAAACCCAATGGTAGATATACATGATATTGACTGAACATGAGATATGATCAATGGTACTTAAATGAACCTGCAAGAGATGTGTTAGGTATGAGGGTGTAAATATCTATTGGAGCACTTCAATCTCTTTTGTGATAATTATTGTGAGCACTTCAATCATTCGCAATCTCTTCGACTCAGTTTTCACTTCGTGGACTTCGCCATAGCTCACTACACACTCCGCGAGTAGTTCACGATCACTCATTTACCCTCTTGAACTCCTTGGATTAAAATCATCCAACCTCGCTGTTCTCAACTCCCCAGTTCTATCCTCCATGCCCCATTTCCCCCACCCATTCAACCTCACCACCAACACCGTGGCATTATCATCACCACCCACAAACTCGACAAACTTCAAGATCTCATCTGCCCCCTGCTGCGGAGTGGCCTGACCTTTATTATTATAATTAGTCATGACGATATCAGCAATCTCCTGATCCGTCAAGATCCCCGTTACACCATCTGAGCAAAGCACCAAAAATGCTTCATCTCCACCCAAACCACCTACAGTATACTTCCCAATTTCATCTGGAGTCAACTGTTTCTGGACCACTGCAGCATCGCCCACCACCACCTGAGTAATCTCAGGCTCAGCCGAGACTCCCTGCTCCTTAAAGTTGATATCGCCGAACGCCCGGGTGTTTGCCAAGGAAATGAACCTTTCTTCCCCAAACGAATCGGTCATAAAATTAGTAGCGTATTTTCTCAACCGTGCCGCCTCCCTGGGGTTGGACGGATGGTGCGGTATAGTTAAGGCGTGAGCAACACCGGTTCTATCGACCAAGATTGCCTTTGTGTCTCCGACATGGGCAATGGTTAACAAATTGATGGTTCCTTCATCAAAATAAAAAGTCTCTCTATCGGAGTCAGAATAAACGGTATTTATCAATGCCAGAGTACAAGTTGAACCAGACTTATTATCCTCCTGCTGCATAAAGTCCATATCAGCATCCAAGAACGAAAAAGTTAGTCTCAGCTTCAAATCTATTTCATGCAAAGGTACATTATTTAAATCATCAACGAAACCGACTTTCTGGAGCAGCTTTATATTCTCTTTTCTCGATCTGAACCATCTTTTCCAGTATCCACCTACATTAAGAGCATACAGTTTCAACAACTCTTCGGAAGCGTCTGACTTGTAATTCTCTATATGCTGGGCCAAATGCGTTTGTAAGTAATTAGAACATTGGTCTCCTCCATGTCCGTCAAAGATATTAAAATTAAACACTTTATGTAATTCATTGTTATTATCATATATATCCAACACACAAGCACTGAACTTATCTTCATTGTACAATCTATTAACCCTTTGAGTTGAATGTCCAAAATGGGTAGGAGACTTCATCAAGGGAACTCTAAACTTGCCATTGACAGGAGCCAAGCGTTTGTCTAGAGTGTTAATGGTGATGGAAGTGGATACATAGCGTCGTGTGAAGTGTGTAGGATAGCATTTGAACATAACAAGAGTAGCCCAATAGTAACCGTTGTAAATATTATTTATTGCGGAGATGAAATTGATTTTTACCTTTCCTACAGAATAAAAGATAAACAGGAGAAGGAATAAAATAAATAGACGAAATAGGATAAATAGATAGAATAATATAGGTATATAACAACTACTATATATATAACAATATCTATCTATATATATATATATTACATTTCATAGTGGTAGACTCTCAGCGCCGATATCTTAGATTTCAATACCTCACTAGATTGCTCTGTTAGACGAACGACTAAATGTTTTGATCTGGATAACAATTTACTCAAACTATACTAGGAAACCATTACATTACATGATATGTTATTTTCTACATCACTTGCTTACAATTGGATTAAACAATATTTGTTGTTTCACAATATACCCCTAAACGCATAATATCTCACGCACCAACTTTAGCTACTGGAACTGACGAAGAGGTTGAAGTTTCAGAAGAAGCTTTAACTTCTGTTTGGTCCACTTTTTCTACCCTTTCTTTCTCCTTTTCCTTCTCCTTTTCTTCCTTTCTCTTTTTCTTTTTCTCGATATCCATTTCATCGTCTATAGAATGGAAATCATTATAGATAGCATAAATCATTCCATCGTCAAATTCTACAGGTAAGGGCCAGATTCTGGTAGAATTGACTAGCTCTTTAGTAGCAAAACCAGTGAATAAGTTCAAGTTATGGATCAAACTAGCATCGAGTGAGATTGTAGGTAATTCGTCTTTGACCAACTCGTCAATTGTTGGTTGGTTCAATTGATTGAACCGACAGTGCAATAATGCCGAGAATGCCTTGATTCTGGTTTCGGGTAATTCCAATGTTGGGGTTAAAATCTCACCCGATTCAATGATCCCATGGTCGATATTCTTCACTGGGATCGTTTTGTCGGTATGATGGCGCCAGGCGTTATACACCTTTTCATCTCGCGATAACTTATTACAGTAGTTTTCGTATTTCTTGGTGAATGTATCGGTAACTTTGAAAGTAGTAAAAGGGGTAGCTGGAGATAAACTTTCCCTATCAATATCAATCATAGCTGGTAAATACCATTTTTTCTTACTCATATTGATATCAATCGACTCGTAGTATTTAGTTAAAATACCAATGACTTCTTTAAACCGTGCAGGTTCAATTTCGGTTGTCTCTTGCTCGAATATTGAAACCTTATCATCGAGAACCACTTTAGGAATATATATCTCATTGCCATAGTACATGGGTCTGAATATCTGCTGCAACATTTGGTACCAGAATCGTGGCACCTGCAACTCATGTTTCTCGAATTTTAACTCTGGCAAATCCAACACGATCCGGAATTGAGCATAGTGGTTGATGTAATACTCATACAAGCATATCTCAGCCACTCTCTGTAATTCTTCCTCGAATAAATGAAAATCAAGTTCCAGTTTCTTTAATAAATTGTAAGTATTGGTAATATGGTCTTCGAATTTGTTAAGATTGAGAGGATACTCAATGATCCTCTCCTCGCCAAATTTTGTGAAATCCATGATTATAATTATAATAGTAGTAATTCAGGGAGACCTTGGTTTTATACTGTAGATGCAAATCCGTTGCATAAATACAACAATGCCCCTAAAAATATTCCCCCCTAATGAAAATCTATCGTATCACATGAATTCTCTTCTCAACATAGTTAAAAAAAGCCCGGTAGTAATTAAGGTATAGTATATAGATTGTAGTATATAGCCGTATCTGCAGCTCCTACTCTTTTGCCGCCTTTTAAACAAAATCTGTTCCATTTTGATTACCCCAGAATTATTACATTTTCAGATGACATTTATGCCGAGTTGGGCATACACTAATTGGAGTCATTGTTTTTTTATTATTTTAGGTGTTCATTGGATCTGGCGGGGAGGTACATGTCTATTGATTCTATTACTATATACATCCACAGTTTCAATTGGTGAGGTTTTTACATGATTAAATAATTAAATTCTGGTCGGCATCTGCGTCGGCGTCGTAATTGAAATCTAAGGGGTCATCACGATACTCTTGACGTGTGAACCTTCCAGCTACCGTATCTTTAAGGTTGTTCAAGGTACCATTGATCCTATCCCACACTGTAGGTTGGTCATGGAGTAAGTTTAACGAGTTATCGATATTAGCTTCCAAATCGATTCGACTATTATCGCGATATTGCTCGGTTAAGGTATCATGGAAATTACGACGATTGCTTTCGTAATTCATATTTGCCGCGTTAGTCAAGTTAAATGGCCGGTAGTTTTCGTTGGTACGTTTATTAATCTCTCGATTAACAATTCTCTTTGCTTCAACAATAATCAAGTCCCGGCGCTTAGCTGGAGTATGATCGCCATTATCTTCATCTTCCTCATCTTCGCTGAAACCCCAAGTTGAATAAAAATCAGTAAAACCTAGACGTTTCTTTAATTTATCGTAAACATGGAATGTGGTTAAGATTACTGGAATTAACACCAATCTCGGTAACCAGTTATTGAAAAGATTAAACAACCCCGTCAAATGGATTGAACTACCAAACCAATCTTCAAATATCGATTTTCGACTGATGAATAAGGTGATGAAATTATATGATAAGGGAATAGTCAACCGAGCAATATACATTGCATACCACGAAGTACTCACAGGATCGGAATTGTGGTGCACCAAATGGTACATGTTGAATATTTTCAAAGATGTCAACGACGTCAATGACGAAAATAACATATAGGAGAAGAATAACACTGTAAGCAACAATTGAATAAAGTTATGGTTAGCAAATTTGTTTATCAATATGTTGATGATTGACAATTTTGTCGAGTGGAAAAACTCAGATTCGAGAATGATGAAGGAAATTGTGAATAGTATTATTGAAAAAACTTTGCTCATAATAGGATGAATGTAGTAGAAGTATATGACGGTGAATTTTGGTGTAAACAATAACCTGTGGTTTAACCTAAACGACAATTGATTATTATTGACATGACCCGATAAAATATCTTCCAAATAGATAATCTTGTTGAAGATATTTTCATACTCCGATTCGTAGGCTATCAATTTGTAAAGATTATTCTGGAAACTTTTACTAAGTTTGACCATAAATGAAGTAGTCAATTGTTCCCTAGTGATTGTTTGGTTGGCGAAGGTATCCAAGTACTGTTGGTCCATCATTTGCAGCAAATCTACTGGAATCTGCTGGTTCATTTGTAGAATCCAATCCCTAAACTCGAAATCATCAGGATTATTAGTGAAGTTTTTCGTTAACACAATAACCTTCAACACGTCTTCTTTAAACGAAATCTTATGGTCTTCCAAGTTATCAATCAATCTGGGAACTTTCGAGTAGAGGTGATTCAAATTGCCAATGACCGAACCCTCAATCCATCTTTGACGAGGAATCGCAATCAACCCATGCGCCATGAGCCAAAGCGCTAGGGTAAGCGAATAAATATGGGTCAATGCAATAATCATTGATTTTAGATTATAAAAGGATAACCCAACCTCAAACGTAAGATAAAAGGCACTTGCCAAAGAAATACCCAACATGATAATTTGAAACTTCAAATTCTGTCTAAACGAATCTTTTAACTTGGATAATTTATTATAATGACCAGACCTATAATACTCTTGTAAAGTCGGCAAAATCGCCCAAGTCAACACGAAAGAGATCCAATATTTACTTCTCCAGAGGATAAGTATCACATTATCAGAAACATCGAACCAGCTTATAATATCAAAATTATGTTTAATATAATCTATAGGTAATAGAATGATTATAGATATTGGAATGAAAACAGCCGAGATAACCGGGATTGAAAAGTAAGCAGGATACTTAAACAAATTGATATGGAACTGAATTGCTGAAACCGTTCCCAATAACAGTAGTATATAACATACCAACGGAACCACTCCCATCGTAAACAATTATATTAAAATTAATGAAAAATCAACCAGAAAAAGACTAAATGGATCAGAATTCAATGATTGGTACTATCTTGACTATTTCTAGAACCTCTAGATGTGTCTATTGTACTTAATTTGTGGCTTAACTGTTTGTTTGTTAACTACGCCAACTTTTGATTTCATCATGCGAAACACAAAGTTTACAGAAATATCAATAAATGGTTAATTATTGATTTAACAGACTTTTTGATAGTAAACCATGTCTGATAACAAGGAATTAGATAAGAACCCGGTTGAAGAAGCTGTTGTAGCTGAAAAAATGGAAGATTTAGCTATCAATGATGAATTGGAAAGTAAAGATGATGCCAAAGGTGACCAGAATGAAGTTGCTCTGGAGGACAAGGGTGCTAAACCAAAGAAATCGGTTGGGTTTGGTGCTTTACCAGAAGAAGACTTGACTCAACATCACAAGGATATTAAAAAAAAAGAAGCCATCAGAGCCGAATCGAATCCATTTCATAAGATCCCGCCTGAATTGGCCTATTTGCAACGGAAAGGGGTTCCAAGTCCTAAGGCTATTGGTAATCCTATGGTTAACAAGAAGAAGGTTTCGAAGAGAGAAGTTGGTGATTTAATGGATATGCCTATTAAAGTAATTGGGGTGCAGAACCAAAACACCGAAATCAATATCGATTATCCTACTATTTCGTTACCAGTACCTCCAAGACAGGTCTTGGTCAATGTCAAGTATTCTGGTTTGAATTCTCGTGATTTGTTCAAAATTTACCAATTTGGGCTTAATGTTAGTAACAAGCAGATTGGATTGGGCTATGAATTTGTTGGTATTGTCGACGACTCAAACGACGATCAGTTTGCTAAAGGTGACAAAGTAGTGGGTGTGGTTGATCCTAATGCTAAACAGGGGTCGTTATCTACAAGTTTGTTGGTGAATCCAGGTCTTGATTTATTAGTTAAAATTGATGATGAAGATTTGGAAAAGTTGGATAATGTCGATATCAACCTTTGTTTTGATGCTAAGAAAAATAATATCAATGATTTCGAAATAGAGTCTGATGATGAATCGGCAGATGCGTCAGTATCTTCTGCTTCATTAAATATTCCAGCTAAACCCACGAAATTAAAGGTGTCAAATTATGAAATTCCCCTGGAGTTACCGAACTTTGCCAAGCTAGTTACATACCCTTCGTTATTCTGTCGAGCACAGCAAATTTTAACCCATTTAAAAGAACCTTCTGGACCCATAAATATTCTTATCAATGGTGCGGATTCAAACTTGGGTTATACTTTAATTCAAATTGCCTGCGCAAAGTATACCAATATCAATTTGATCTTAATTGTTCGTGAAGAGTTTATCACCAAAATTAATAACATGATCCAGAACTTACCCTATGACCCATCAAGCACAAGAAACGTCAATGTCATAGCCTTCGATTCGAGTAAAGATGAATTACAAATCCCAGGTGAAAGAATCTCGACTCAATACAAGAAACCCGCTTTCTTTGCTACAGAAGTATTGGCAGCGTTATTCAGTTCAAGACTGCCTAGTGATCCATTGGTTGATTATAAAAATTTACCCAACTATCAGTTAGATCTTTTCATTGATTTAATTGGTAGTAAGAAAATGTTCCAAAATCAAGTTAGATTTGACCACATTGATGAAATTAAATTACCATTCTTGGAGAATTTATCAGAATCGGCTTATACATTATTCCATGGCCAAGTTGATGAACCATTTTTCTGTAAGTTATTGAAACCAAAAGCTAGTGGATCGGCATTTGTATCAGCATGTAAATTTGAAACCAAATTACCCTCTTATGCCATTAGCGAGTTATACCAGCAGCAATCGGTTTGGAGTAAAGTCTGGGGAAGCACGTTTATTGGATATAATTGGTTTGAGGAAATCAATTTACAAGTGAAACACGAATGGTTGGAAGAAGGATTACAGATGGTTATCAATAATGAATTAAAATTTGAAATTGATCATGTAATTGATTGGAGAAATAAATATGCTAAAACTTATATCAAACAATTGAAAGAAAAAGATAGAAAATTAGTATTGCAAATTGAGGATTACTAAAATAATCGAGCGAAGCGAGGTTATTGTTGCTGAGTAAGAGTCTCAAAGATGATTGTATTTTTTACGTACGGACTGTGAGTAATAATATATATAATGAAATATGAAATGGGAATTGTAAATAGCATATAAATATTGTTCAATTTATGTTTTCGGAGATTGCATAGATCAAAATGCTTGATATCCAACCAACACTTCATTCAGGTTATTGGAGATAGTTAGACGCGATGGTAGGTAATTCGAAGATCACACCTAATCTGAACAATCTCTGAGAAGAAAATAGGTTGATTCAGCAACCACATAAAGTGGCGTTTCGGATACAATGGCGCTGCCAAATGAGAAGTACATTTCATCATCCAAGATTCCCTAAAAGCAAATTAGAAAAGAAGAACCGTACTAAATTTGATAAATGATAATATCAGCTACCCGACGACAACTCGAAGTTGTATTTAAGACGACATATGCAATGGAACCGAATCTAGCACAAAGGGCATTTCTTGGTCATGGTACCAGATTCAAGCTGCCCTGGTTTGAGAATCGAGCATTTACTTGAAATTATCTTTTACTCGACCTGGTCCAAAGTATATTGTCCTGTTGAATTTCCTCTCTCAGTCATGCCACTAGCATGGGCATATGTTGTGTAATTGAATATTATACTTCATCTCTGCAAATATTGTAAATTTCTTGTACTAATATATTTCATCAGCTTTCCAATTATTGGATATTCTAGTATTTGTCTCGCCTGGAACAAGTTTTCAAGAACACCATGTGTACTCTAAGATACCTGAGTTAATACATATTCCAATTAAGATCATATTTTCGTTGGAACAGTTTGAAATAACAAAGCATGTATACATAAAAAGAAAACACTGAGGTACTATTGTTTAAGATATTTCACTTGGGATAACTTAGACTGATATCGAAGACAATATCACTTAGTTAATACATTTTTGACATAAAAAATAAACCATCGTAAGATGGTTTATTTTTAGTTTAAGCTTTTCTTCCCCTCTCTCTCAACTTTCAAATTAAATTGTTTATTTTTATCATTAATAAACCCCCCAGTAGAAGTCTCTCTTGATCTTTTACCCATTCTTCTATTATTCTGCAATTTAATTAAATTACTTGACATCTCAATATCTTCTCCATCTACTTTCTCTATATCCTTTAAATTCTTATAATAACTTAATTCAGCTAATTTATTATAATTAGAATAAGTAGAATTTGTTAATTTATTCCCCTTTCTAATAGATTTACGCTGATTCCACTCTTCTACTTGTTTTATAGTATATTGCATTATTTTATCTTCATTAGTATCTTCTTCTTTATCTTCTTTTCTCACCTTATTATTATTCCTTAAATATTTCTTATTAGTTTGCTTAATCCTCTCCTTCTGTTGATTCAACTGAGTCAATTTAATTTGTAAATCCATTGCAATGAATCCAGATACAAATAACCATCTTGATTTAAATTCATAAAAATCTCAGCGCTACCTTGAAAATAGCGCTACCAATCCACAATAGATTATCTCCAGGTTAATTACATCTACTATGAATGTACCAACAATAAATCATATTTCCTTTTAATAGTTATAACCATTTCTATTGTTTTCTTATTTATTTTGATGATATAATATTACTTATAAACCAGAAGTCTAAATTATTTACCTAGATATAAATATTAGCTTAGGAATTATCGTAAACAGAAACAATAGTGACGCTAGGAATTATCTTTTGTGTTAACGAAGGGTTAATATTAGTAATATTTCTAGTAATATTTGATATTTTCTTGAAAACTAGACTTATTTTAATTATATTTAAATTGTGTTACGATCTATGCTAGTGTATTGTTCTGTAAATCTCCCATTAAGTTCTCATTCTTTAATTAATTTATTTTTAAACAACTCAGAACTGAACTACAAAATAAGCAGTTAAAGTAGAAAACAATAAGTTAGAAGGTTATTTTGATACAGGAAATATAACATATATAGTTATCAATATTTAATTAATTCTAAACATTAGAATTTCCAATTGGCAGACCGTATCATCTTGAAGTAAATATCTAATTACATTTCAATTGTGTTACTATTGGTACTAGTGTATTGTTACTAATGTAATTATACCACTAACACTTGTTCTCATACTTTATTTAGTTTACTATTTTATTTTATTTAAATTACAATTACCAAAGAATAAGCACTTATAGTAAGCATCAAATAAAGGCTGATTCTCATACAAGGAAGAAAAACTTAGATAATGAATAATAATTAAAACTGTAAATTATCTAAAAGCATTGCCCCTATACCAGATAATATTAACAATGAGTGAAAATCTAATGCCACTCAAACTCTTTCCGTTACTATCTCTCCCATCTCTAGTGCCATGTTCTTCTTGGGCTTCATATCGGTTATGATCGTTTGTTACAATATTCCGTGCGGTCCGAGTCGGCTCACCCCCAGATTTTATAAAAGAGCGACTTTAGTACCAATAGCAACTAAGTATACCATGTCAGATTATCAGAGAGATAGAGTAGACGGCTTGGTCAAGATGCTTGACCTGTTACTGAAACAGGAGATAGAGAAGTTGCAGGGCAACCCCCAGGCGGTTTTGGATAAAATTGATCTGGATTCGGGGTTAATGACGGTTGGTCCTGACAAGGGGAAGGTGGTTATGGATGAGATTGTCAAGAAGAATCCGACAATTATGATAGAATTGGGTTGTTTTGTTGGGTATCTGGCCATATACTTTGCCCAAGGATTGTCTAATGATCCTAATGCTAAATACTACTCTTTCGAAGTCAATCCTTATTATGCCAAAGTTGCACAACGGTTTATTGACTTGGCGGGGATGACTGATAAAATTGAAATAATTGTAGGTAAAGCCTGTAAGACTTTAGAACCTTTCCAGGAGTCGCTTAACCGTAAACTTGGTCAATTTACCCCCTTGGACTTTATATTTATCGACCACTGGAAAGATTTGTATGTTCCCGATTTACGAGTATTGGAGACGTTGAGTTTTATTGCTCCAGGGACCTTGATTGTGGCCGATAATATTATTTACCCGGGGGCACCTGAGTACGTTCAGTATATCCAGGGGAGTCCAGAAGAAAGGAGACAGTATAATTATGAGGTTGAGAATAAAAATGGGAAAAGGTGGTTGGGGAGGTGGAATATTTTGTATGAGAGTAGGACTGAGGAGGTGGTGGGTGGTGGAAAAAGGGATGCGTTGGAGATTACGGTTTGTACGGATTATTTGAATGGGTAGACCTAATCCGCCCGCCAGGGTGGATTAAGTACAGTTGAATAGAACACTCCTCTCGAAGAGAGGTGTGTTCATTCAATCCACCTCCAGCCCACCTCTTGCAGCTTTCAATTCAATCTCCAATGGAATCACCCTTGTTTTTCTAACCCCTTCGCAAATGGCTATGGTCCAACTGCTTGTAAGGTTCAAAATGCTTTCTTTTATATGATATAACTCAATTTATGATAAATTTATGATAAATTAATCATTGTAGATCATTATATACAACCACAAGTAACTAAAGAATACCTCCAGTTCTCGCTCACTTTGCCGGCAACTCTGCCTATATTATAAACCAATCTTTAGCTCCATCCATAAACCCAAGAGCACAAATACAATCCACTAAATAATATTTCTACAGATAACTACTCACATAATCACTATCAATTACGATTGTGCTAAAAAATTATGTTCCTACCATCCTTCTCTATCAAATTATCTGGGTTGCATAGTAAGGCTCCTTAAACAGATCAATAATTAATCTCAGAAATTCATACCAACAAATGGAATTGTTATTTCATTTGATGATTGTTTGTATTCTCATAACTACACTTCAATTCGGAAATACATTCAACCATGCATATGATAATTCGAATAAATATCCAATTCTAATCTACTTCTCATACCAGTTCTCTAACTATCCACAATATTGCAATTGTGATTTTTGTAGACCAATTAGTTTACCTTGGAGTGACTTAAGTTGGTGTTATCAATTTCTAAAACTGATATAATACTTATAACGCCTTGTAGAGAACCCGCTGGTGGTCAATTGATGTGATAACTAAGCAAAGCCCACATGTTGAATTTAACTGGCTCAAGAGGCATGTCGATTTCTACTTAACCAACTAAACTATTTCTAATAATTCAAACCCAATTGTTAAACATATTAATATTACTATTGAAATCACTACATGATTTGCTTTCAAGTTACAAAGACTTGGATTGCATAGCTTTCCAGCCACCTTGGGAACCTGTAATTGGTATGATCAATATTCCCAAATACCAACAAAATTACCCCAAAAAAGCCAAATAGAAAACCCAGGAGTACAATTACACATATCATCTACATATAACTCATAATTCCCATTGAATTGCTGTGTATTTGGAAATTACCATTTCTACAATTGTCGCTAACAAATTAATTCGAGCGATAAAATTAAAACATCAACAGTTGCTTTTGGTTAAATATGACTGATTTAACACCATTCTTCCAACAGTGTGCTAGCATTGTTCAACAGGATTTAGTACATGCTGCTAAAGAAGACATTGATAAAGTTCTAACTAGGAAACAACCTTTTGTGGTTAAGGATACGTTCATTAAAGAGTGTAGTGAATTCTACCAAGTATTGCTAGAATTAAGAAGATTTTTAGGAGAGATTAAATCTCCTTATTTAGCTATACACGATGAAACTAACACTTCCAACAATTTGTCTAGGGAAGATAAACAGAAAATAGATGAGGAGTTCAATCACAAGATTCAGAAATTGTATGGTAAACTAAAGTATTTGCAAAAGTACGAAACTAAAAGACAAGAGGTGGGGAATTCGGTTAACAAATCTAAATGGTTAGGTTGGTTGGGTGACGATGAGTCAGAAGAGGATTTATGGCTTATTTCTGTAGGCGCCCATAGAACTAATATTCTAAGGTTCTTGAACAATACAATTCAGCTGGTTAACAAACAGTTTGACGATATGAATAGAAAGAGATTGAAACGTGATATCACCTTTGCTCTGTTGGATTTTAGGAACTTGAATGAAGAGGATGTGTATGACCAGCCTTTGCAGGATTTAGATGACAATGAAATACTCATTGAAGAGGATGGGCCACAGCAACAATTAACACAAGTACAGATTCAAGAGTACGAGGCTGAAAACAAAGAACTACTCAACATGAAAACTAACCAACTAAAACAGGTTGAGCGGTTGAAAGACTCCATGGTCGATATCATGAATCTACAAACAGAACTCTCGTTCCAATTGGAGACCCAGGGTGACCAAATTAACCATTTGTTGGACGCGCACTCTGAAATGGAGGTAAATGTCAAGTCGGGGAAAACGTTTATGAAACAGGCAACGAAAAGGAATAAAAGGGGCGCCAATATGTTAGTGACATTATGTATTCTATTCGGTTTTCTTTTGCTTTTGGTGGATTGGGTGAGTTGGTAATTAATGAGAAAAGCGAGTTAATTAATGAGCGAGCGTAGGAACGAATTAATGAGCAAAGCAAGTGAATAAAGGTTTTTCATTTAAAGAGACTTTCTATATTTTGTTGCGGTTTCTCAGCCATTATTACACTATTGGGATATTTCATAGGGGAAGTCATAGGATACAAAAGGACTTAATGGAATAAACATACGATGTGCTTTCATAATCTTGAAGGTTCTATTGAAGAGTTCTTGTTGTGGCTGTTAATATACTGTTTTACAGATAAAATATCACTTTGATAAATATGTTAGTCAAGAATGCTTTCTGAGTTTTCTCTGGGCAAGATGATGAAGCAGAATATATGACTAGATCCACTTTGACCAGTAGTTACTGTAGTACAAAGTCTTCCATGGATAATACAAATATAATGTTCAACTACCCATGGTTTCTTCAAAATCGCTGGCTCTAGACAGCCAAATTGTCCAAACCTCATAAAACATTAATTCTTTTATGTATAATAAATACAATCTATTGGATCTATATTTTCTTGTGTTTGCTATGCAAATGTTTATTCTATAAAATCAACCACTTTACCAGCACCAATAGTGACCCCTTCTCTTCTTATAACAACACGTCCAAGTATCTTATTATCCTCATATTTCGTTAATGAAATCGAGGTATTTTCGATTTCAATATTAACTATAGCCACTTGTTTAGAAACTAAATGTAACAACTTCTTCTTCTTTTTACCACCAACAATTTCCACCAATTCTGTAATCCTGGCGGGAACTTGACAATTGTTTCGGAACATGATAAACGGGGTACCCACTAACAATGGTTTCTTGATATTAAACAAATGCAATTCAACTTGAATTTTCTTGACAGTTTTTATAGGAGAGTCGATTTTGGAGATGGAGTCACCAACTCTGAACGCTTCAATTTGATCGTTTGATAATTGTGATGCTTTGAATGATAATGTGACTAATTCTCCCTTGATGGCAAAATCAACTGGCTTGGAAGCAGCTTTTATCGACTGAACTTGTAACACTTCGTGGGTTGGTGAGACAATAATAGTTTCACCTGCTTGAATAATCCCCGAAATGATTTTACCAGTTACCTTGATTAATCCCGAATCTCGGTATGAATCATGGACTGAGAGTAAGAAATCTTCCTCGATTAATTGTGTCGATGTGTTCTCAGTTTTCAGTTGCACATTTTCCAAATAGGAACCAAGGGTGTGACCTTCGTACCATTTGAATTCCTCAATTGAATCGTCTCGTTTCACGACATTGTTACCAGATAATCCCGAAATTGGGATGACATCAATTTGATCCTCTGTAAACCCCACGTCGTCGCTGGTTAAAAATTTAGTCATTTCCAGCTTAATAAACTCAAATCTGGCTTGATTCCAGTTAATTTTATCCAATTTATTCACAGCAATGACAATTTTCAGAATACCCAAATTTTTAGCCAAAATTGTATGTTCTTTAGTTTGACCATCGAGAGAAAACCCGGACTCAAATTCCCCCTCAATAGAGTCTACAACCAACAAGGCAATATCTGCTTTCGAGACCCCACCAATCATTTGCGGCACGAAATCTTTATGTCCCGGAGCATCAATAGCAGTAAACCTAACTTTGTCAGTTTCAAAGTCAGTCGCACAAATATCAATCGTAACCCCCCTAGTTCTCTCTTCTGAGGTCTGGTCCATGATCCACGCGAGCGCGAACGAGCCTTTACCTATTCTTTCCGACTCTTTAACCAACTTATCAACCGTTTTCGAGTCGACAATCCCATAATCATACAAGATCCTCCCCATTAGCGTCGACTTACCAGCATCGACATGTCCTATAACTACAAACGACTTGTGTGGTTTTAAATAAGTAGGATTAGTCTGCAACTGGTGAGCTATATCAACATTCTTAAAAGGTTTTGTTTGTTTAGAATTTTTAGTCTTTTTATCTGGTGTAGCATTCGATTTATCAGTAGCACCATTTTTATCTATTGGTTTCTCCTTGATAGACAAATCACCCAACTTTTCAAACGCCTTTGTTTGTGCATTTAAAATAATATCATCAGGTGATGGTTTTTCAAAAGGCTTGGCTTTCTCTAGTAAATTGTTAGTAAAAGGCAAGAAAATATCATGGTTTTTACCTCTTTTAGATTTATTAAAATGGTGATCATCTAGAGGTCTTTTGAGTAAGAAAGAGGAGATGGGATTATGGGGCGAGTCAAGTAGTATTGAGTCATCGAATGTGATTTGATAGTCAACTCGTAGCGGCGGAGGCAGAGGCGTAGCCTTTGTATTGTCCACTTGATCTACTACCGAATCCACAACCTCCGGTTGTGTCTCCAGTTGTGTCACCTTTTCTATCACCTCCAGTTTCACTTCCGGTTCCACTTTCTTGTTCATTCGCGCTTGCGCTAGCTTAGCAAGTTTAGATTTCGTAGCATCCCCTTTTCTCTCCTTCTCTCCACCTGTCGGCACCTTCACCTCCATCTTCTTCTGAGCTCTTAACTTAGCCAATTGGGCTAGTTTAGAAGTACCACTCATAAAGAATTAATTTGTCTATACTAAAATCAAATTCTATAAAATCAAATTCCAATCTAATTTTCCAGTGAGGATGGTTTGATGATTCACCATACAAAAACAAATTTCAAATAAATAATATACATACGTTTCTTAAATCTAGTCTTGATCTCTTCAATTGAAGGTTCTACTTCAAAGTAATTGTAATACAACGTTTCTTTCAAATCAAAATCGGGGATTTCACTATTATAATCTGCTAACTTTTGTTTTAAAATAGGTAATACCTCGTGTAATTGATCATACTCTTCGTTGGTTAAGGTATCTTCATTGAACTCTTCTTCCCCTTGTGAACTGATATCGTAGTCGTCGTCCATGTTGTGTTGGTTTGTATTGTTAGTATATCTTCTCTGCTCTAGTGATACATATTTTTAGATTTAAATATCGCAACGCACTACCAGTTGCAAATGGTAGAAGAATACAGAAGTTGCAATTACAAGATAATTTTAATAGTGAAGTGGGGATTTTTATTGGAAATTAGTAGGGTAAATAGCAGTGGGTTTAGTTTAGGTGAAAAAATCGGTGGATTTGGGATATATATAAGGTATGGTATTTCATTACGAAATCAAAAGTAGCGAATAAGGTAGTTGAACAACCAAATAAGTACGAATAATTAAGAAACAAGTGAAAGCTAAAAATATCAATAGGTATTGCTAGCACGAATTTTTTGTTCTATTTTAATTAGGAGGTATCTATGTTTTCGTTTCTTCTGATCTTATTTCACCCGTTTCGTTAATTTATTTCCAATTACAGTCGACTCAAACTGAATGGAGAGAACTTTTTTGAAAGATTAACAAACTTTCCAGTGGAATTTTTAGCTTTAAAGAACTGGTAAGGTTCTGTTCTTAATAAGCAGACGAAATACAGAACCATCCTATTTAACAAAATTCGGTTTACCGATTGTACTTTTAAATCTTTTCAAGTTACCACATTTTGTTGATATTTCTTAAGATACATTTGTATTCACTATTTTTCTACAAGGTTCAATATCTCTTTAGCCTTGTTCACTATAAATCTATATCTATTATCACACTATTTCTTAATAGCCGCCATCAAGGCTTTACCAGCAGCTACCACTTCTTCGTCATAGTATCTTCTACCAGTTAATTGCAATCCAATTGGTGCATCCTTATACTGGTCAGGGGAATAATCTTGTAATTCCAATTCTTCCAATTTATTTCTATAAGTAGGAGGTTGGCTCCAGACATCACTTGATTCGACTTTCAAACCAGTTTGAAAGACGAGGGTGGGCATATCCAAGATATTCCATAATGCAGTGTATGACCAATTGTACGCTTGTTCAAGTTTAGGTGCCACGTTATTGTAGGTTGGCGACACAATAAAATCAATCTTGTTGTCATTCATAAATTGTAAGTATTCTTGTCTTAATCCATCCCTGATGGAATTTAACTTTCTATTGTCCTTTACTTCATAAGATTTGGATCCATCTCCATAACTCAACGACCATTTGGTCAATTTACATAATGGTTCTCCCGATTTACCAAGATATGAGCGTTGCATGAAATTACCATCACAGGCGTACATTTTGTTGACGGTTTCATACGCAAGTTTGACATTAAGTGGTTTCCATTCAACCACTTCGGCGCCAGCGGCTCCCAATTTAGCCTTGACCATTTCCAACCCTCGTTTAATTGGTGGGGTTGGTAAAACATTACCATCGTCAAAAATAATGGCCACTTTCAATTTCTTCAAATCAGGCACCTCGACTTTTCTCCAAGGCATGAAATTGACATTAGCATCGGTTTCCCAAGGTTTCCCACCATTCAAATAACTGTCCATCCAGTAATCGACATCCTCTACACTTCTACCAAGAGGTCCAACAACCCCTGGCACTGATTCCTGACCAGCACCCCCAGAAATTCCCCCAATCAAACTGACTCTTCTTGTTGAAGGTCTCAACCCAAAAGCACCTGAATAAGCAGCTGGGGCTCTAATGGAACCCCCGATATCGGACCCCACCCCTAACAAACTAGCACCAAAGCCAACGGATGCACCCTCACCTGATGACGAACCACCGGCCGTCAACGAAGCATTGAAAGGATTGGAACATAAGCCAGTGAAATTGTTATTACTACATAAATGCATCAAAGTTTGCGGTTGCGTGGTTCTAACATAGAAAACCGCTCCCAAATCAAAAAGAATCTGGGTGGTCTTACCATGTTGTGGAGCAATATTATCAATCAACAGGACATAACCAGCATGGAGGATTTTATCTTTGTATGCCATGTGTTCCTTCAAAGAGATTGGAATCCCATGCAAGGGACCAATCAATTTTCCATTCTCTTGATAATATTTATCAAGAAATTTGGCTCTTTCCAAACCTTCATCAAGGAAAACTTCAAGATAACAATTCGTCAATTGGTGAGCAATAACTGCTCGTTTAGCAAACGCCTGAAACACTGTAACGGCGGTTAACGAGCCATTCCCCATTTTATCTACCAACTCCTTAACCGACGAATCAGTAATAGCAAATTCTTCTGGTGTCAACAATTTTTCATCATACAAATACTTAACAGCATTGAATTGTTCTGCTCGTAACTCCTCCACCAGTTTAGGCACTTTGACCTTCAATTCCTCGGGAATCGAGTCGGCTAATTTCTTTCTATAAGCCTCTACTTTAGGTAACCATTCTTTGGTATACTTCTCTTCGTCTTCGTACCCTTCAAAGGCATCTGTAGTTAAGAATGTTTTGTAATCAATTGTCATTATGGGTGGTTGAATAATTTCTGTTATCGGTTGGGAACGGGCAATCTTTATATTCTCTATCTTGCGCTTGTACTTCCGCTTTAGGCTCGATAAGCGCGTTTTCTCCACTAAATCGTCAATGTGGCTGATTTCCTATTTGGGTGGTTAGCGCTATCGCTAAGGATCCAAAGATCACCCACCAGCGGTTACCCATTCGATCCGGTAGTTATCGTGCACTATCAATGGCCGCAAGGATATTGTTGATTTCGCCAATCGCCCCTTTAACCAAGTCCGAATCAGGGAGTTGACGACAAATAACTATCGCGGAGATAAGATAATGTTGATAAAGATAACACCCAGTTTGGGTTCGAAGTACGATAAAGTACGATGACAACTGCAAACAGGTGTGTGGGTTAATACAAGAGATGGCGGCGGTAGACATAGGGTTATTGCGATTGTATTCGGTGCTAGTTTCGTGTTGGTGATTGTTGGATTAGGACCTGAGTTGGTTATTGGATTGATATTGATGGAGCAGATATTGATTAGAAGGAACCACGTTTGTGGTATTCACTAAAGAAGTCGAGTTTATTAAGGTTGGTATTTGTTGATATGAACTGACCTAGTTCATGATGTGAGTTGAATGACTAATTGATCGATTCAGGTTTAACTTGTTGTGTGTAACAAGTTATTAATTGTACGGGTTTCGCTTATCAAAGGCGGAAGGTTATTTAAGAAGATATAATTGGTGAGATTCAGATATAGGTTGGGCATGAAAGTGATATTGACATATTTGGTTGTTACTAGTTTTTTCAATATAACTCGAAACCTGGCGGTTATTTCAAATTAACATATTTGGTCGATATTCCTTGACCGTTTGAATATAGGCGAGTACACTAGAGAATTCTACAAATTTCTCAGACAGTTGTTTCATTAATATATAATAGTACTAACCATACCATGCGATAACGTACCAACTAAAATGGTACCCTTGATATCACTTCATGTCGATTAATGTCAATTTATATCAACCAACCTTCAAGCACCGTTGATATCAATCTAACAAAAGTAATTCACGCCCATTTTCTATCTAATCAATACTTCAATTGGTTCTTCTGAAAGAAATACTGACTGGATCTTACGGCGGCTATGGAACCAACAATAAATACCAAAGTTAATAAAAATCTTCCAATACTTGCTTGGCCTTCTAAGAATAAATTATATGTTGAATTCCCATAATATAATGTGACAATGATGAATAGAATGGAAATACTAAATGAATATAAGAAATCTCCCATAATGACTGAATAATTGTTGTTGAAAGTTTTTCTCTTGTAGTTTTATAGTTATTTTCATATGATTGCCTTATCACATGAACTCCGACATTGTTACAAATAAAGGGTTGGGTGTAGAGAGGGTGAAATGAGAATGGCGAAAAAGATAGTAAATGGAACGGCTTGTATATTCGGCGTTGGTCCAGTCAGAACTGATATGGTAGAATAATTGAAAGGTTTATTACGATTAAAAGATTTAGGGGGTGAAATATGGTTGTAAATTATTTGGTATTGTGCAATTGAAACCAAAAATTGAACGGTAGTAGGATAATACTCTTGCAGCATTCTAACTTTGATAGCAGAAGGTATCTGCATCTATTGTTAAACAATCTACATGTATTCATCTACCTCAAGATTCAACGCACCAACACCTTGATATATAATTTCAAAATTTTATCAAATGTTCGGGTTGGTTCGAATCCATTCATACAGTTGGTTAAAAAAAAAGAATTTATTAATTTAATTTATATAGTTTTAAAAGTATTAGTAAAGCAGTTAAACAATGGTTTTAAGATTTTTTTAAACATAATTGATTGGATTTTCCATAGTATTAGATTTCGAAAATGAAGCATATTTCTGGAATGGATCATTCTTTTCCAATTCATATTCAGGGTTTCTAACAGCAATCTTTCTATAGTAAATACGTTTGAACCATTTCCAACCTTCAACACCAAGTAAAAATAACAATGCAAATGCAACAGCTAACCCCCATTCATATCCAATTGGTCCATGTAAGAAAACTTTATCATTGATAACCGGAATATAAATGACAGGGAAAACACTAATAAATCCAAACATAATTGACCAGAATAAAAATTGATTTTCCCATAAATCTTTACCTAATTGTGTATACCATGGTAATTCAGATTCAGGTCTCATATTGAAAAATGATAATCTTGGATGAATACATTCCCAAGCCAATAATAATGCACACCATGTAAATGCCGAGAAAGCCCCGGATCTACCTTCAAAGACCAATGAACATAACAAACCACTTCCAGTATTACAATCATGACCTAATTCTCCATTACCTTTAACAAAAACAATAATGACGAAATTAACTAAACAACATGCTGCCATCCAAAAACCATATACTACCATATCAATCAAAACTTCTCTTGTGAAAATCGATTTGTTAGGAGGTAATAATAAAATATCGTCACTAGCTTTTTCTTGACCTAAACCCATAGCTGGGAAACATGAAGTAACAACAATAATCCACAATGCTTCGACTGGAGAAAGCGGGAACACTGAAAACCCATCTTCATCAAAAAATGCTAACCCAACCATTAAATAAATAGCTTGACCGACATTTTCAGCTAACAATTGCAAAACAAACTTTTGAATATTTGAACTCATTCTTCTACCTTCTTCAATAGCATTCAAAATCGAAGCAAAATTATCATCGGTCAAAATAATATCCGACGCATCTTTAGCAACATCGGAACCATTCATACCCATAGCAATACCAACATCAGCTTTCTTCAATGATGGAGAATCGTTAACCCCATCCCCGGTCATAGCCACGAATTTATTTTTTCTGTGTAAGGCATCAATCATTCTAACTTTAGTTTGGGGAGCACATCTGGCAATAACCAATGGTAAAACTGGTAAATTGTCAACTTCATCATCGGACAAAGCATCGAATTCACTAGCTGTCATTACCATGTATTTAACAATCTCTGGGGCATAATGATACAAGTTCACTGGTAAAATACCAACTTCTTGGGCAATAGCTTTAGCGGTACCTGGATGATCACCAGTTAACATTCTCACATTAATTCCAGCACGATGACATTTTTTAACGGACCCGGCAGTTTCTGGTCTTGGTGGATCATAAATCCCCACTAAACCCAAGAACTTCAAATCAGTTTCGACAGTTTTACGATCTTTCAAATCTTCATTTGGACTCATGTTACGTTGGGCAAAAGCTAACACTCTCAAACCTTCAGAAGATAATTGATTCATATTTTCTTCGATTAAGAGTTTATCTTGCTCAGTTAATTTTCCATGGGTCCAAGTAGTACAGAATTCTAAAATACGTTCAACAGCACCTTTAGTGTGAACGGTCATAGTACCATCAGCATCTTGATAAATAGAGGACATTCTTTTGATTGTCGAATCAAAGGGGAATTCTTGTAAATGAGTTAAACCCATACCATCTCTATTTTTGCCTATTCTGGTAGTGAAAACATTAATAGCAATTTCAGTAGCATCACCATGAGCTTCCCATTCTTCATCGACTTTTTTAATGGTGGCAATGTTTGCTAAAGTAGCAGTATCCAACCATTGATTAAAGAGGGGGTCAGTTTCGGGTGCTGGTTTGAAGTCGACTTCTTCATCCAATTTTTTAATTTCGACAGGAGATAATTCATGATGAGATAAATCACCTTCAGTAGGGTTATAAGGATTATTGGTGTTGGTGACTTGATAAGTACCAACCTTAGGAATCCAGACACGTTTGACAATCATTTTACCAATAGTCAAGGTACCGGTTTTATCGGAGCAAATATCATCGATACCACCTAAAGCTTCCAAGGAGTCCAATTTTCTGACAATGACATTCTTGGTGACCATAACCTGGGCCCCAATGGCCATGGTGATGGTTAAAACAACCACCAAAGACGAAGGGATCATGGAAAGGGCGACACAAATGGCATAAATAGCCACTGATTTGTTGACATTAAACTTTTGCGATGCCATGACCACGATAGCAAATAACACGGCAATCCAAAACAAAAAAATAGCCAACCAGGATAATTTTCTTTGCAAGGGAGTACCAACGTTGACCCCCAAGATGTTCATAATGATATTGTAGACGGTTTTCCCCCAAGCAGTGAGATAGTTGGAAATGGATTTCCCGGCTGGTTTAACCACAGTGGGGTTATCATTTTTCAACGAATCAGCAATTTTACCAATTTCGGTGTGTAAACCGATGGAAACGACAATACCAGTACCTCTACCTTTTGAGACCAAAGAGGATGAATAAGCCATATTCAAACGGTCACCAACTGGAATCTCTTCAGAATAGACTTCGGAAGAATCCTTACTGATAGGTAAAGATTCCCCAGTCAACAACGCTTCGTCAATTTCCAAATTGGTGACTTCAAAAAGACGTAAATCGGCAGGAACAGTGTCACCTACGCTGATGTAGGTGATATCACCTGGAACCAAACTTTCGGCATCAATTTCAATAATTTCTCCGCCTCTTAAAACTCTAGCACTACTCGAAGACAAATTCTTCAAACTGTCCATAGTTTTTTCGGCCTTGAATTCTTGAATAAAACCAACTACAATGTTTAACAAAATGACGAAAGCAATTACGGAACCAGAAATAAAATCTTTAATAGCATAAGCAACCACCATGGAGATGATTAACACAATAATCATCGCATTGAACACTTGATGCACCAAGATTTTCGTTAACGAAATCTTTTGCTCTTGACCTAAATTATTTGCACCATAAGTAGCATGTCTCTGAGAGACATCTGTAGCTAAACCTTTACCAACATCCACTTCAAACTTCAGTTCGACTTGACTAACAGATAACTGATAATCAGGGGTATTGAAAACCGACTCATCAGAATCTTGAATTTTTTCAAAAACATTTTCACCTTGTTTCTGGGAACCTACATCCCCAGTTTCATTTTTGTTACTGACAGACTTTATCTTCGCAAAATTTACTAGTAAATAGTTGACTACAATTCAATGGGGCTGATAGCAAGCTTATATACACTTGCAGCTAAAAAAAATTTCTAGCTATCTTTAAAACTTTTTTTCTTGGCTGATAGCTTATATACACACCACTATGAGATGCATGCGGCTGGAACCAATAGGGTCATGTATGGATCTACACTCTGTCTACGCCACTTCCATCGGTCCATCGGTAGAGCCGTTCGTTTAAGCCCACATGTGAAATACCAAGAAATTTCTATAAATTATGTCAACGTGGGTTCAAAGGCCAATTAATTAATCAGCCAAAAGCAATAATTGCTCATGTGGTTTACAATCAATAATACAAAGTGTCTACGCATCGAAGGAATCAACAATGAAGTCAATGTAAACTATCACTTCACTATAAGTACCCCGTTTTTCCAGGATCTGAGATTTTAGATTAAAAAATGTAACTACCTTCCTACATGAGATGAGCTCACATTGTGTTTTTAACCGACAATCACAAAGTTTAATAATGCTTGGTCTAACGGCGTTTGGTTGTACAATGTTTGTAGAGATGAGCTAATTGCCACGTATACGCTAGGTTATTTCTCCATTGGGATGGTGCATATCTTACAGTCTAGGATATGCAATTAGGTTTTGGACTTTCAATATATCCCTGGGTGTAATATCAATCTGTTGCTCTTTCTTATCAAATGTAAAGCATAATTCCGCTTTTGCTACTTTGAGCTCTAGAAAATATATTATTATTTAACCATTTATGTTTAATTTATAGCTCAATTAGTAATTGACATCTTCATTATATAGAGTTAATATTTTATTAAGCAACTACACCAATGGTTGTGGTTGGTTTAGTAATGTTTCTTGTAGTGTATGTATGTACCTCTATTACTTGAAGTGAATTTTTAGTCACATGTATTGGAAAAATTGGTTTTATTTCATTTATCAGAATTTTTGCAGAATATAAAGAAATATGCAAGAGCATTGAAAGCATGTAATTGATCATTGACTCAATCAGAAAGATAATAATTGTAATTATAGAGAATTTCCTTACCATTGACAGTGATATCAAATAAAGAATTTCATTTATTAGTAATAAAACCTACACTAAATGCTGATCTAAATAGTTGATATGATGTAAATCCTTACTCAAATGGATCAAACTTCTATATATATGAATTTTCCTGGAAAATATTATCATATTAACCCGATTTAATTCATGGGTAATAAAACAGTGATTTAAATAGTTTTTTTTATGTCAAGTACAATTGTTGTAGGTATAGATCTTATATTTTTTAGATATATAATATCATTAACAAGGTAGATATCACAAGATATACCATGTTAGCTTTTTTTAAATTTCCAAGAGAATCTTTTTTTGCAGCCATTTCATGGGATCTTTTGGCTAACCCCTCATCGGTAAAATCGTCTCCGTAAGTTTCAACAGTGGTAGCTAAAGTACCATCCCAACAATACCTTTCAAAGCATTTTTGACATTGTTCACTTTGTTCTATATCTTGACGTTCTTGCGACCGTCTGATTACTGCACACGCAACACACGTTCTCCATTCATCATCAATTGTCCCATTCATTCTCGTAACAATATCAAGTCCATTCTGGATCATACCTTTCTTTTGAATATCGGTATAAGTTAATTGATTGGTTGAAGTATTGGACAAAAACTCGAATGGCCTATTAGCAAAGTATATTACCAAAGGGGGTATTGCTCCATCTTTAGTTAAATCAGTTAAATTTTTAGCATCACAGCCAAAAAATGTCGGTTTTGCCGTCAAGTTCAATTCTAAGAATGTATTTGAATCGGGGACATATGGGCATATTTGTGATTTTCCTTGAGATGAAAATTGTCTTTCGTATGTTTTAATTAACGCCGACCCGTTAGGATAAGAGTTCTCACGATCATTGCTATTGTCAAATGCAAATGCTACATCCAATGCCCGTTCTCTAGTCAATAGCGTCGATAATGGAATAACTTCACCCCCTAACCCCCCATCGATCAAATAGAGTGTATCGTTGGTAGTAATATTATCTGATGTAGCAAATTCCGAATTGTAAAATGGATTTGGTTTGTATTCAGCAACATCTTCATACGTGTCGGATAATTTTGTCAAGAAATTCTTACCAACCCATTTAACAATAAAATTCAAAGAATTGCAATCGTCACAGAATAATGTATTCAAATATTGATTGAAAAGCGATGATGAAGTTCCAATGACAAATCCAGCATTATCATAACCTATAGTACAATTGTCGTCAACTGGGCTTCCATTATCTACCTTAGTTCCTAAATATTTAAGATCAGTGAATGAATTCAATGAAGTATCAAATGACCCCATTTCAAATGGATTGAATTCAACTACAGTGGAATTCAAATTGTATACCAAAGTTCCCGGTTTTCTCCCCACTGCTAACACAATCGGGAATGGCATATCGTGGTTGGCAAATACCGACATGTTCTGGATATCAGAAAAGGAGGTTGATTCTAAATAATTGTCTTCGTTTGGGTATAATTGATAAGCTAAAGCTCGAGACCAGTAATCAGTTATAGTTATTCCATATCCAGCATTTTCCTTTGCATTGACTGATTTTTCAACTCCCGACCAATTATTTATATGGGTCAATGCTCCATCGACATTACTCATAAATAAATCCCAATATAATGAAAACTGTGATACTGATTCATTTACCAATTGTCTTGATTCTGTCAAGTTCCAAACATCATCGGGATTTTCAAGCACAACTTCGTCAATACTTGGCCAATTTTGCAAAGCCAAAGACCCTATTAACCATGCACCTCCTGACAATGATGATACATACGAAGCACTTTGTAATATTCCCCCCAAACCAACATTATCATCTCCCATGTCAGTTCTATTGTCTAACCCGGCAAATTGACCAGCTCCTGTCAACATTGCCCTATATCCACCGCCTGAAAACGCTAATCCTATATTAATGGGTTTTGAATCATTACCTTTAATAAATTCTTCGGCATCAAAGTTGGTTAAATTCGATGAATCTAAGAAATCAATCAAGGCAGCGTTAGTCTTTTTCTGTCGTTGTTCTAACCAAGATTTTTCTTGTGGAGAAGTATCATTTCCTTCTCTTAGAAAACTATCAACTTTTGGGCAGGCAACTTTAGCTGGTGCATATCCATTAGGCGACTCAGCATTGATGATTTTGGCTAAGAATACCAACAATAAGGTGAATAAAATATTCATTTTCAAAGATAAATAGACAATTTTATTACTGGAATAACATTAACAAATAGTTCAAGTCATCCAAACTGTCGACCTTGACCCTTATTTATTGTGATCATTACATCACCACATAGCAATTAACAGTTTGTTATAATTTCCTCATTGAGACAAAAGTTGCAGCCAAAGCATGCAAGTGTGTACTGCGATACAAAGTGATCAAACCAAGTACGAAGGGAACAATCAGATGGTCGGTTGAAAAGCGACAATGAAGTTGCAATAGCAAATCTATTTTGTAGTAAAATTCACCAAGTATTGGCAAAGTTGTTGAAGATTCTGATGATCGCTGCAATTTCACACATTATAATTATCTATACAACAATTATAAAAAGTCAGAATATGTAGAGCATACATAAATTGCGCATACAGTTTGCTGTGATATATTTAACATAAACGACAAACGTGTAGTTACGGGGTGATTAACAAGGCGAATCAACTAAATATATAAGTGAGACAAAAAAGAAGATGGGGAGCAGAGAATCTCCAATTAAGAAAGATTAGCTGATATTATATTGAATATAAAATTTATACTTTTAGCAATTGTACTTATTGACATGATATCTAGAATTTGACAAGGCAACGGTAAATGAATCTGACACTTTATACGACATCATATTATACCAAACAATTATAAACCAGTTTCGAGACACCATGATCTACAAATTAGTTTTATCAGTTATTTATGTAGTCATAATTATTAATAAAACAATTGGAAATTTACTATTAGTTTTTACGTAAGTAATTATTTATAAAACAATACTAATTAATTCAATTAGTTTGGACATGTTTATATATGAAGTATTATGGAATTATTAATTTAATTAGCAAGACATAGTTTATAACGCAAAAACTTATTAATGTAAGTTACTTTATAACACTCTAAGCTCAAAATCAATTCAAAGAATAAAATACTCTTCATATTATTCCAAATTGGTAATTGTGTATTTTATCATTATTTCTTACTGTATGTTTTATTAAACTTCTTAGCTAGCCAATCTATTTATTTGTTTATTTATCAATCTTCATCAAAAGGATAACTCGCTTCGCTCGGTAACGCGCTATGCACGGTTATAAAGACTTTCTAGCTAATTCCATAACTGCATCTTCAGTGTTAGCACCACCAATGAAACCAGCGGCGTGGACAAAAATACAGCCATCGATACCGGCTTTTTGAGACAATTCATCATCCCTTAAACCTCTCCATTCTTCTTTCAAACCTTGTCTAAATTCAAAAGAAGTGGCAGTGGTGGAAACAGTGGAAACCCTCCATTTATCCAGAGAATCTTTAAATAATACAAACTTAACAACTCCTGAAACACCAGCTTCTGATTCAATATCATAAAGATGTTCTTTCCAAGGACAGAAACGGGACAAGATTAAGATTTCACCTGATTTGTCGACTGATTCCCTGGCGTCAAACGCATCTTGGACAATACTCTTGGCGTTAATCCAAGAACCGTAGTTTTTCAACAAGTTGACAAAGGCAGTCCCCATCAAATCACTAGCAAGTAAGAATTGTCTATCGAAGTCGGCGTCTGTAGCATCAGTTTCCCAATTAGGGTTCAACTTGCTTACCAATGATGGTAAGGTGATATTTTTATCAGCAAATTTTGGGCTAAGGTCACCGTCGTATTGCGAAATACCATTATCATTGGCATCCAAGGCTTCAATGAACTCGCGGTACATTTTGTCATAGATTAAGTCGACATATGAAGAGGATAAAGTAGGTAATACTTCACTAATAATTTTCTTACCAAAATGTTTATAAATCAACCCAGCGGAAGACAATTTGGTCTTGTAACCTTCAAAAGTAGTGTCAAAGTCTCTTTGATGATGGTCAAAGTATTTGACACCATCGTATTTACCGGAAACATCAACAACAATATCGGAGTTATCCCAATCTTGTTCCTTTCTTGATCTAATCAACTTGGAGTCTTTATATTCAGGTAATAATCTTAACAAGTATACAGCTAACGATTCGTCGGCATGGAAGGAGCCCGAATGGGTGCATATGGTCAACATACTCAATTTAATTCTTTTAGTAGCCATTGGAAGAAGTTTCGCGATGAGTTTAACCGTAATTAAATCCAAATAAACTCCAGCACCAAAAATTGTTTTAAACAGAAATTTGATGAAGTTAACTAAAGGAAGACTACAACACTACATTTACTCTACTTAATATCTAACTTTGAACTTAGTTGATAAATTTCAAAAAAATTATTAACCAATGAGAATAGTTGGTATAGTCATCAACACTGTAGATAATATAAAAGCGCGAAACTAGAAAATATAACGCTATGAATGGTATATGCTAGTATATAACTTTTAGTGAAGATATTACAGTGATGTTATATTCAATGGAATATATCTGAATTACATTTAAATTAGTATTTAATTAGTATTCATTTGTTTCTATTCAACGTAGCAAACATTACGTCATTCCTATGGCCAGCAATGCAAAGCAGCCCGGTGTTAAAATTGAAACCATGACGTGAACCAAACAATATCAAGTGAAATTAGATGATTACATTATAGTTTTACCATATTACTGTTTTACCACAACATAAATATTTTTATGATATATTATCTACCGGAAAAACCCTTAAATCTTGGCATTACAATTATTTAAATTATTTTGTTAATTATCTAGTATATCAAATTATCGTATACATCATATTCTAATTATATAAAAATTCCTAGTACCCAGTACCTTATAAATATTCTTGTTTGCTTTATACCTTTTCAGCTCTTGATTGTTCATCAGTAGATGATGATTGTAATAAATCATTTTCATTATGTTGTGTTTGCATCTTGGTGGCCAATTCAGCATCTGATAAAACAGGAATACTTGGTTGCCATGAAGAAGATTTCCAGGCTGGTACACCTTCGTCCCACATTTGACCAATTTCTTCCAATCTCTTGGCTTTGGTTTCGGGGAATCCGAAATAGACATGAATAGCCATGGCTAAACACATGACAGCATAAATGATATATGTTTTCCAAGTCAAGGTTTTGAAAGATGCTGGAGTATACATGGCAATGGCAAAATTGACAATCCAATTGGCAGCAGTAGATACAGAGGCCCCTCTTTGTCTCGAAGCAGAATCACCCCAGACTTCGGAACAATATACCCAGATACCAACACCCCAGGTCGAAGCAAACGAACAGACGAATAAATAACAAGCAGCAATAACAGCATTGGCAGCAGAAGGATTGTTTTCAATTTGAATACGAACAGTTTCGGAAACGTATTTTGGTACCGAAACACCACCCAATACACCAGCAACAACGGATTGCCACAAACACATAGAAAGGGCACCAAAGATTAATATCTTACGACGACCAATCTTATCAATAAGATATAATGCGGGCAATGTCATACAAGTATTCAAAACATATTGAATCGAGGACGCAACCAAATTAGCATTCTTTTCTTTACCAGCCATCGAGAAAATGTAGACAATATAATACATCATAACATTCATACCAGTCATTTGTTGCCATACTTGGGCCATGACGGCGGTAAAAGTACGTAAACGGTATTTTTTGGAAATCAAATCACGGTAACCAAATGATTTATTACCTTCATCAATCAAAATTTGTTCTTTAATTTCGGAAATTTCAATTTGTACTTCAGGGTCGTTACGATCACCTTTAGCTTGGATTCTGGCAACAATTTCTTCGGCCTCATCCCAATACCCACGCTTGGCTAACCATCTTGGTGATTCTGGAATAAAGAAAACACCGACAAATAAAATGATACCAGGAATAAGTTGCATGGCCCAAGCAAGTCTAAAGGCACCGACTGATTTCAAATGACCAAACCCAAAAGAAATGTAGAACATCACCAAGATACCGATGGTGACAGACAATTGGAAAATACCCCCAATCAACCCTCTGATTTTTCTTGGAGCTAATTCGGCACCCAAGACTGGGGCGACAGAAGAACCGAACCCGATACCAATACCAGCAATTAATCTACCAGCAATCAATTGACCTTGATTTTGAGCTGAACTTTGAATAGCAGCACCAGCAATCCAGAAAAAGGCACAAATCAATAATGTAAATCTTCTACCAAATGGTTCTGAAGCAAAAGTAGAAGCAATGGAACCAAAGAAGGAACCCAAAGACATGGAAGCAGTGATAAACCCTTGCATATCAGCAGATACACCATTAGGGAAGAAGTAGTTATTGTAATAATCTTCACCAAGGAAAGCGGACATGGAACTAATATCAAACCCGAACATCATACCGGAAATACAGGTGATGAAAGCAATTACATAGATATTATATACATTAGGAGTGACATCAATCACTCTTTTAATTTTCAAGGCAGTATTTGCCAATTTTTCTTCATAACCCATAGTGAAAAGAAGAAGATAATCAAATTAATGAAAAAGTTACTACGAATTTCACTCCATTTATATATAAAACCAAAAGTCTGTGGGGAGAATGTGTAGCAAAAAATAATTATTTATTTTCTATAAAATTTTCCTAAAAATATTAAACTTAAATAATGCTAGCTAAGAAAATTACCTCATCAAAATTTTGAACCCGGTATACTTTCCATACTCATGGCTTCCATAAGTTTCCTATATTTGGCTCAGACTAATTACCATCGGAAACCCCACCTCATCTCCAACTCCACGTATTCCAACTCCATCATTTTCGCCACCTGCTCCACCTTCTCCAGCTCTCCAGCTCTCCAGCGCGTATGCTAAAAAAATATCAAATTTTTTTGTGTAATAATATTTAACCCGGCGATTTATCCGGGGAGACTCCCGAAGTAACGTTACAGTCAACTCAGAGGATCCCGCCAAAAGCTAAATTATTATGGGGAATTTAGGGTTGTTTCCGTTATGAGCATAACTCATAACCTTAAACAACAATGCCAAACCAACTGCTTTGGGAAATATCATCGATCCTCACTAATTTACAAATGACGATATTATATTTATTTATGGCCGTACGGCCCAGAAAAATATCGTGACGTATAAAAGTGATTTTTCGAGGGCATTTTTTCCGAGAGGGAAGGTAAAACAGGAAGGTGGAGGAGGACTTGACTGGTTATATCGAATTAAGAGCGAGTGTTTATTGAATGAGAGGTTGACCTTGTACTTAGTAGACTACATAGCATTTTGTTTTTAAGAAATGCTTGACTCTATAATTTTTTTTTTTCATTTTTATCCGACCCCGGATCGCCGTACGAAATGCCTAATGATTAATCCATCATCCATGACCGCGGCAAAACATATGGTGAATCGATCGGCAGATGGTCTAGTATAATGAGCGCATCAAATAGTTCCAAGGTTATATGATCAGTATTTTCTTGGGCCACTATACCAAATACAATTTATTTTATTTTGAGTGATATAGTAATATGGTAAAACTATACATCATCCGTAAGTTTTGTTTCCAAGTTAATGTAGTATTGTTCATTGTGGACAATTTGACTAATTGTATTGGCTCAACCCACTGCACTTGCCACTCCCTTGTTGTTGCATTAAGCACGTTAGGCATCAAGTTTTTGTTTTGTATATACTTTACTTGTTTTATTTGCATCGCCAGGATATTTTTATAACTGTACATACCTATAGGTATATTGTTAACCTAATGCTTATATGTAGCTCATTCATGTACTCTCCTCACCGGACGCCGTGTAGTTTGTCGATCCGGATACAATGGATATATTGAAACTGGGGAATTAACGTTCTGGATTTTTCCGAGAAATTTCAACTTCAATGTAACGTAACATTGAATGTGGAGTGCAGCAAAATAATAATCCGTTCCAATGAGATACAATGGACAATCGTACCTAGTAACTGATCGACTATCTACACTTGTTCGCTTTCTCTTCGATGTGAGGAGATACAATTGATAATCTTAGCTAACAATAGATCCATTACCCACACCTTTCGGCTTATTCCCCAATGTGAGGAGATACAATGAACTATTGTAACTAGTATCTTTTATCACATCGACCACCTACAGACTTTGGCTAACTCCTCAACGTAAGGAGGAGGATTATATTTTCAACACGCCGGGTTGGCGTATTTCTTGGTAGATTATTACTCTAATCATAAACGTAAATTAGGTAATTCCCAAGTACGGTTATTAATCTTGGAATAATGAAAATTGCTGGGTAGGAATCACTATCTTCTCTCTCTTATCTAACGAATCAAAGTCAAGCCCACCAAGTAAAACTTTGCAGACTAAGCCGACTTCTATTCGATTGCGGAGAAACGTACAATGTACCTCATCCATGTGCTACGTTACATTGTGGTTTTACCCATTATACATTCTCAATGAGGGGGTATAACCTTAATTTTGCGGGCTCTTGTGGTGATCCATATGTTACGTTACATTGGCCAATTACCCATCATACATACGTTATTTGTCTTAAAATTATTATTTTAGAAATAGGCGCCAACCATATTTATGATACACAAACTCATTGTTCCTTGCTACAAAATACTATAAATGAGGGATTTGTGGAATTCCTAGTTTTGTCCTCACTTTCCCTACAAATTAGTATATGGTAAAAAAATTAGGGAGAGTTTTGGAAACCTCGATGATTATCGACACTTCGTAGCTTGTTTTATTGAACCGGTTAAAACTGCGCTAATATTCGGTTATTCAATCTATAATAAGGTTAACAGCTGTGTTGTTATAATTGGTCAGTATGGAGAAAAACCTGGGGGTTTTATGTTGCTGGAGTTAAATATGCTGTAGGAGTATATAAACGTCGGTGAATTTATAGGCTAATAGATTTTCTCTACTATCAGAGAAGGTGTCGAGCTGTTGGTTCTTACTAATGGACTTCTGAGGACTTTTATACGATACAAGTATCTCTTTGAATCGGTCAACCCTGGTTCTTGAGATCACTAAAGTTGAAGTATATTCCTGAGCCCTGTTGATAGTCCCAGCAAACTTGAAATTTTGAGCAAGCATCATTACCAGAATTAGTCTGGTTACGAGAAAACTACAATAAAATATTTTGTGATTCGGGAAATACACAGATCTACACGGACAAATATATAACATGTCCGATTTTTTCAATTAGACATAATAAAGACGTGTACTAAAACTTGCAGAAGTAACAGAAATTAAACTTCTACGTATTGATCAAATCAGATTCATTACCCAAATGATAGTTTTAGAAAAGGTTAAGAATAATGGAAATAACGTGGAGCAGTGGGGTTTTATGAAGAGTTACTAAGTGACTTGTTGTAATTATCATAAGACCTCAATTTATGGTCGGAAATTAAAATTCTGGGACCACTCTGGATGCTGATGTATCTTACAATGTTCTGTTAATATATTTTGTAGTACGTAGATATGCCATAAGACAGTTTTAGGAGGTACGGGGTAGATTTCGGGGTAGATTCTATTCTACAGATGAATAATCACAATCTGGAATCATCAGTATTGAAATGGTAATCACAATCAAGACTACATGTTATTTGAATATTCTTAAACTCATTATTTTATTTTATACTAGTATACATCTATAAACGTCCGTCGGAAATCACAGCCTATAAGGTATGGGGTAAATTCCAGGGTTGATTCCAAATTAACAAAATCTGTAATCAGCTTATTAAAATAATCACAATCAGTTCCTACGAATTCTTTCTTTAACTCATTATTTTATTTTCTAATATACATCTATAAACATCCTTTGGGAATTTAAATATTCTTTAAAGCTTGTTCGATATCGGCGACCAAGTCATCGGTATCTTCAATCCCGACCGAGATTCTGATCAAATCATCATAAACACCAACGGATTCTCTTTGTTCTTTTGGAATACCACCGTGGGTCATGACAGCTGGGACTTCAATCAAGGATTCGATACCACCTAAAGATTCGGCTAAGCAAAAGAGTTTAGTCGAGGAGGTGAAGGCGGCAGCGGCGGCGGCACCCCCTTCGATTCTGAAGGAGATCATACCACCACCTAAACCGTTTCTGTGTTGTTTCAAGACAACGGAGTGGTTAGGGTGGGAGGCTAAACCGGGGTAGTTGACGTGTTTGACAGAGGAGTGGGTTGATAAGAATTCAGCAATTTTCTGGGCCGAAGCGGAAGATTGTTTGATTCTCAAGTGTAAAGTTTTCAACCCACGGTGGGCCAACCACGAGTCAAAAGCGGATGGGACAGATCCAATAGCGTTTTGCAAGTATCTGAACTGTTCAGCTAATTGTTCATCGTTGGTGATGATGATCCCCATGACGACATCGGAGTGACCGTTCAAGTATTTTGTGACCGAGTGCACGACAACATCGGCACCGTGAACCAATGGGTTCGAAACGTAAGGGGAAAGGAAAGTGTTGTCAACGACTAATTTGACATCAGCGGAGTTAGCTTCATTGTAAGATTTGATAATTTGGGAAACTTTAGCAATGGAGGTGATTGATAAAGTAGGGTTGGAAGGAGTTTCCAACCAAACGAGTTTAGTGTTTGGTTTGAAGGAGGTAGCTAAATCATCTTCTAAGTTATTGACAAAAGTAGCTTCAACCCCGTGGGTTGGAGCGACTTTAGTGAAGTAACGGTGGGTACC
Source organism: Candida sp. Y128-05E (assembly GCA_037042355.1). Classification (NCBI taxonomy): domain Eukaryota; kingdom Fungi; phylum Ascomycota; class Pichiomycetes; order Serinales; family Debaryomycetaceae; genus Candida; species Candida sp. Y128-05E. The sequence continues at coordinate 29,868 of JAXQKE010000026.1, read as the reverse complement.
ACCGTATACATCACCACCGGAAATAATGTGCGAGTTGACAGGCAAAGATTGAATAATCAAAGAAGTCGCAGCAGAACCAGAAGAGGTAGCAATGGCAACTTTACCTTGTTCCAAACTAGCAACAGTTTGTTCAAAGTGGTCTCTGTTAGGATTAGCAGAACGAGAGTACTCGTAAATACCTAAAGGTTTACTTGGTTCAGATTGAGCATAAGTAGTAGACAAACTGATTGGTTCAATGACAGCACCAGTGACTTGGTCAATTGGAGCACCGACATGGACGGCTCTAGTACCAAAAGAATATTGGGATTGTTCTTGTTGTTGTTGATCAATAGTCATTATATTTATTAGTGTAAGCAAAGGTTGGACTTTACTGAGTGTTTATAAGGTTGGACTTGTAGTATGAATTTAAACTAGAAGATTTATTCTGATTTATATATGTGGTATATTATTTGTCAGCCACAGTTTTTAAGATGAGTTATCGGGCGAGAAAAAAAAAGAAACTATGGCGTTGGTCACGTGGGATGGTGCAATTGGTGCCTTACCAAAAAAAAGAATTAGTAAGTTAATGGTAGAATGTTCTAAATATACATTCATTAAATACGGAAATATGAAATAGAAGAAGGTGATGGAAGGTTAGCTTAGATTAGTTTAGATTAGTCACCTCAATTGATTTTCCTGTTTCAACATATTCAATTGATTCGTAACTATTACAAATCGTCGATTTATAATCTGGTTATAGTCACTAATCGTCTAATTGCCGTGACCGTTTTTCGGATATAACCACAAAAATGGTCTAGTGAGGCTTTGTATAGATTTGTTACAGCCGCATTTGTGTAGCGAGGATATGTAAGGAATAGGATTCTGTTTGTCTACGTAGGTGTGTCATTGGGGATAACTAATATAGTTGCAATTGGCACTAACTATATTAGTTATTGGTTATAGTTATGTGGGTTTTACAATCTCTGTACCCGTTGAGATATATCAATAGTTATCAATTTAGATTGTAAACAATTTTTATTTACTTATATTGTTATTGTATTAGTTTCTGCCAGTCAAATTTCCCAGAGGGAAGACCGATAACAAAGTCAATTCTACACTCAAGTGTAAATTGTATGGTAAATTCAAATTACCTCATAATCTTGAGAGGATTGAAACTTGGCAGAAGCAGTAATTGTGTCGTATGCCTGGCTTTCAATGGAAGGTAGTTCATATTAATTATATACTATAATTCTAAATTGAGTTTCCAATGATCTGTCAAGTCATCAATTTTATTTATTAAGAACCTTGAAAGACATACTGTTGCTATTACTGAGAAATTGTTGCAATTGTTGTATATGATTCAGTATTCGATTCATATGTTACATCCGTATCAGCTTTTTCCTTGTCCCTCTGTTCAACATGCCTCACCGCATCATCGGATAGTAGCCAGAGAATAAGAACCAAAAATATTATATTGAACATATTTTTATAGAACTTAACACAACAACTTCTCTCTACCTCAACCTCGATTTCTTCATAAACTTCTTCGTCACTCATCTCAATAATATCAAGTATCTCTAGTGGATAGTATAGTCCCAACAAATCTAATATCTTGCGTCTGTAATGGAATTTTATATATTTATACACTTGCTCTAATCCCTATTACTTGCAGTAATTTATAATTAGGAAACTATTGGTTGAACTTGACGAGAAAAGAAAGTATACCTAATCCAATCCCTTTCCATGTTTAGAATAGGTAAGCTCATGGACTGATTACATTTTAATTCTATCTCTGGATTTCACGATATTCTATTCCATTAACGTGATATCTTAAAGAATCATAGATTCGCAGTTGGCGGTCTTTCACTCATGGCAATCGAGAATTCACCTGGATATTGTATACTTGGTGATAAATAATTAAATATCAAAGACACTTCATTCGTAAATTTCTATTTCATAGATTTAAAAAGTCTCAAATTACTCTGTGTGTTAAAAGATAAATATCGAGTCAATATGTTTCAACTCATATTGTTTTAATTTTATTGAACTTATCTTAACCATTGCGGGTTTGAATGAAATATTTTCGGTTGGATAATCCTCGGGTAATTGGATGGATGATTATAGTAACTTAGGTCATTTGCAAGCAGATTTGGAATTAATGGCAGTGATCCCTATTTGATAAAAATATAAAAAAAAAAATCTAAAAACTCTTACTATGCCAAGACCTTAATTTAATGCATTCATAAAGGATGTTGCACTTAAGTTATTCTCCATGAAAAATAACCGGGTTGATGATCCACGAGGAAGAAATAAAGAAAACATTTCCGGTTAAACAATACTGAACGGTTCCCAATTACCGAAAACGTAGAAAAACCTCTATATTGTTAATAGTTCTATTAAATTTTTGACATTTCAAATGTTATAAAAAAACGAATCAAAATTCCCCCGAATGAAAATCAATGCGTAAAACTGTAAAAGCACCAAGCATTAAAGACTACACATCAACGTGGAAATGATACCAACGGGGCTATTCACATTACTACCTCTCTTCTAATCGTATCCCCAGTAACACCAACCTCATCGCGCCACATTAAACCGCGAAGTGCCGCTCAACTGTGGTTGATAAGGTTGAAGTAATAGTATTGGTTGCCGGCCAACACACCCCCAGTAAAATATTATATTGGTTACTCCAATTATGCTGGGGGACCATTAATAATAAAAACCTTACCCCAAATCAACATACTTGATAAAACCCAATTATGGTGATGTTTCCGATCGTAAAATGAAAAAAAAAAAGTACCACAACTTAAATTAGCGATGGCTGAAGTTAAGAAGTAAGAAATTGTCGACCAGTGGAGCGGGTTTTTGATGTGAGAATCTAAGATGTTTAAGTTGAGCTTAGTATGGTTAATCTTTGTTAAGATTCATTCCTTTCGTTTGCTAACTGTCGTCTTTGTAGCTAATTAATGACAATTTTTTTCGTATTTTATATATATTTTTTACGTGCGGCTATACTTTTTTCTCCGACGGTTCAAGTTATCGGAGATGTTGCCTAAACAAGTCTTGTTTCCTGCATTTTTTCAACCGTAGCCGGATCAATGATATTGTTTGGGGGATACGCCATTTATTTTTACTGCCGGACCGCCCAAGATTCCCCATGAATTGATACGAGATGTGTAACCACGGAAAATAAAAAATCAATTACTATTATATATAAACCTACTATATCACCCAGTTGTCTTGTTTTTTTCTCTCATCATCAACCATGTCTAAGAGTCTCCCTTCCAGTCTGGGCCAATCTATTCAAGAAAAACCGCTTGAAGCTGAAGATCAATTGAACTTCGTTAACGGAGAAACTATTGATTATTCCGGTTTGGAAAAGCCTTGGTATAAGTATGGCTATTTGTTAAGACTTTTATTATCGATTTTCATTATTACCTTGACTTCAACCAATAATGGGTTTGATTCATCGTTGTTAAATGGGTTACAAGTGTTACAAGTTTGGAAAGATAAAATGGGTAATCCACAAGGCCATATCTTGGGTGCTTTAAGTAATGGTACTGTGTTTGGTACCATCATCTCATTCCCAATTGCTCCATTCTTATCTGATAAATACGGAAGAAAACCAACCATTATCTTGGGTGCAGTAATCTTGGTGCTTGGTGCTATTTTGCAAGGGGTTTCAACTAACTATGCGTTCTTCTTGGTTTCCAGAATGGTTATTGGTTTTGGTTCCGGTGTTGGTGTTGTACCTTCCCCCACCTTGATTTCGGAAATTGCTTATGCTCCTCATAGAAGTGTCTGTACTGCCATGTATAACGTATGTTGGTACTTGGGTGCGTTTATTGCCGCTTGGGTTACTTATGGTACCAGAACAATTGCTTCTGATTACTCATGGAGAATTCCTTCGTACTTACAAGGGGCCTTACCATGTATGCAAATAGCATTTTTCTGGTTGATTCCTGAATCACCTCGTTTCCTTGTCGCTAAAGGTCGCGTCGATGAAGCTCGTGAAGTGTTACATAAACTCCACTTTGGTGGAAACAGCGATGAACGTTCATTACGCTTATTATCGGCAGAATTGAAAGAAATTGAAGTTGCTTTGGAGTTGGAGGAATTAGCCACCAAAAGTTCGTACGGTGACTTTCTCAATATCCCATCCTTTAGAAAACGGTTATTCTATTGTCTTTTTATTGGACTCATGATGCAATTATCGGGTAATGGGTTAGTGTCGTACTACTTGAATAAAGTCTTAACTTCGATTGGAATTACCGAAGAAACTAAGCAATTGGAAATCAATGGGTACCTCATGTTGTATAACTTGGCAATTGCCGGTTGTTGTGCCTATGCCACCAAATTATTCAAAAGAAGAACCTTGTTCTTAACCTCGTTTAGTTTCATGTTGGGCACATACATTGTATGGACTGCTCTTTCCGCCGTGAATCAACAACGTAATTTCGAAGATAAATCATTTGCCAGTGGTGTTTTGGCCATGATTTTCTTATACTACTTGGGGTTCAACTTGGGATTAAATGGTTTACCATACTTATATATCACCGAAATCTTACCTTATTCCCACAGAACAAAAGGGATCAATATTATGAGTTTGACCCAACAAGTCGTCATTCTTTTCAATGGGTTCGTCAACCCTATCGCCATGGATGCCATCGAATGGAAATACTATATTGTCTACTGCTGTATTCTTGCTGTCGAAGTAGTGGTTATATACTTTACTTTCGTTGAAACATCTTCCTACACTTTGGAAGAAGTTGCCAAAGTGTTTGGTGACGATCCAGCAACAGTTTTACCTCATTTACAAACAGAACATAAAACAACTGTTGTACACGATGAGAAGGCTAATAGTGTATTAGTGTAACCATGAAAAAAAAAAATAATAATATATAGTTCTTTAGTTTTAGAGATTAATTGATTTGATCGATATAAGCCACCCTTGTAAGTAGACACTGATACTAGTACAGGTACAAAAAACCCAGCACGTATATCAATCCTACCCTTCCCAATTGCTGCATCAACCGCGTTACCGGTTTGGGAAAATTATCCGATGTATTACCGTCGCCGAACAAGGCGCCGGTATACCAAGAAAAGGTCCCCCAAATTTAGTTAAATAATAAATGCTAACAACCCAACCTAATCTTTGAAGATGATGAAGGTGGTAGCGGATAAATATTTATCTAAGCGAGATCTCGCTTAAAGATGCAAACGATGAAGTTGACAAGATGAAAATTGTGGATCCAATAAAAGACGACCGTTGCTGCCATAATAATTCGGATCAATATACGTACATTCACTGTGTTTTTTACTTCGAACCTGTATTATAGTTATTATCCTGGATATGCCAAAGATTTAGGAAATCAGTGTAGGTGTTGATGATATAATTATTAAAACAAACCCAGATGACGGATTAGCCATTGGTGTTGTTAACTAACGTTTCTCCAATCTTTCTTCTATACCTTTCCATCATAAATTACGGACACCAAATCAAATAATTGCTTCATAGGCAGGTATTGCTTAATATTCAGGAACTGTATTTGTGAACCGAAAAAACGAATATTTAATTTAACCGTCTACAATATTTGACAATGAGCTGTGTCTATGGCTCTATATGTACACTACATAGCGTAGAATCATACTAAGTAATCACAGATGGTAAAAGGACTTTGTTCTTTTACTAATTCTGCAATTCATTTAAGAAATTAGGATTATTCTGTAATTTGACTTTAAATTTATCCCACCAAGTATCAAACGCTTTGATGGGTACTTTACCATTATTATCAATAAACCCGCCCAAGTAATTATAAGCATGGCCAACAATCTTATTTGCCAAATTGGCGGTATCATTTGGTCTTATCAATGCCGATGAGGATGCACTGGTTGCTGGATTCTTTTGAATCGATTGCAATTGCATCTCTGCAGCAGCATTTAGTTCGATAGATATACCGATATTGATCACCTGAGTATTACCAGACCCATCCACACTCATATCTATATCATCCATAACTCCCGAGTTTGAATTATCCTTCGAATGAGGATTGTTTAGTTTGTAAATAGCACTTGGTTTAATAGTATTCAACCCACCTAACAAATTGAATTCACTATTAGGTAATTGGATATATACCAAAGCAGTATAATTATCATCAAACTGTTGATTTGGTAGAAGAAATATGGTAATAAAATTAACATTCAAACCATTGGGAATTGTGATTACATATTTGTTGGCCTCCACTTGAGAAGCCAACTGAATTGGTCTACCTGAACAAACTGCGCCAAACATTACTACCAGCTAAGTAATATAAATTCAATTATTGTTATTGTATCTCCTACTACTCGGATAATTACCCGGAATCTCCATCGCACTATAAATAGAAAAAAAAAATAACTACCATAGAAATTTACATCTTCTTTATAACTAATATTATTATGGTAAGGGTATCATAATATAATAGTTTTCTAATGGGTAATAAAGAAGTTGGTTAACGACTATCCACCTGTTTAATCCAAACTTTTTGTTTGGTGTGACTTTTGGGTGAATGGAATAACCATCGATACAATTATCCTAGATTAATACGCTGAACATATTCTCCATTTGAGCATGATTGAAAATTCAATTGTGTATATGAACTTGGTGAAGATACTTCGTTACATTTTGTAGATTTGTTATATAATAAGAACCACGAAGTGGTTCTGTAATACCTTCTTTAACTTCGTGGTTATTTTTCTACAACTACCCACGAAGTTGCCAAACCACCTCTAATCATAACCGGCTTAGGCGAATCATCATAAATTAATTGTAGTTGATTAACCACGACATTGTCATCATGCAATTTCCCACAATTACCATGTTCTCCCCAGCCCCAGGCATATACTTTCTCATTAGAAATAATCAACCCATGTTCAGAGCCAACAGTATAACTGTCTATAGGTAAATCTGAGTCGGGATAGAATTGCCCATGGCTATTGTTACCAAAGGAAACTATTTTGTGGTTTTCAAGAAAATGAATAGAAGACCACATGGTTTTGAAGCTGGTGGGTATATCAGTATCTTTATCATAATTGAACTTGCCAAATATTTTACTACTGTTTTTACTTTTAATCACCGTAAAATCTCGTCCAAGGCCATAATCTGCAACATCATCATCAAAATCAAGTTTTGTGGGAACATATAACACCTTTTCTGGTGTGTTTCCTAGTTTTCCATTCTTAGACACTCCCCAACCATATAATCCTTGCGATGTGGACATAATTGTATGGTTCATGCATGATTTTACTGAAATAACATCGTAGGTCCCCAATTTCGTGAGATTAGCCGATTTTACATCTTTACCTAACCCAAGCTCACCTTTCGCCCCTTGTCCACTAACAAAAACTTCATTATTTGTTGTAACAAACACAGAAAATTCCCACCCAGCAGAAACTAGTTTGAAAGTTCCGGGAATTCTCGTGAAAATGTGTACAGTCTCCTCCGATAAACCTAATTGACCATATCTGTTATCACCAGCACCATATAACTCTCCATTGTCAAATAATATCAATGTATGGTTGCCTCCACATACGATATCCATTGGTTTATTAACCAAATCCAGGATAATTTCACCCCCAATTCTAAATTTCACCGTAACCAACTCGTCTCTATCTATATCATCATCAATCCCCGATTGATACTTCCCATTGGACCCGCAAACCAACACATTATACATAGTGAATGGTTACTATGTAAATGTCGTTTTTCATATTTCACGACATCTATTTTGAGAACGACACGACTGGCTGCAAATTGTTTAGACCACCAAAATTCATGGGAAAACATCCTATTCAAAGCTTGTTGGTACTAAATGACGTTGAAAATACTATATTCGTAAACAGTAAACAGTCCAAGGGTTTTTCCAACTCAAATAAGCAATTTTGAAGGTATAAGTATAAGTATTTGTATATTGGATAACGCATACTCGTGAATATATATCTAGCTAAACCGTGGAATTGACAAACAATTACAGCAAAAACTATCCATTCTCATATCAAGCTTTTGTCCTTCAACCGTATCTGTAGTGTAGCGATCATCTTAAATTATTTTTGGAAAAATGAGTAGTATAATATTATCAACATGTTACAAATTGAGGATCATTTTATTCTATAAATTAAATTCCAGAATATTCTTTATATGATTCCTATTTTTCAATATAAGTTGATAATTGGATTTGGAATCATATATATTCTATTATATATACATATGAACGACAAATGATCTAAGAAATCACTTTATTGATTCCAGAAAAGCTGGAAATATTTTACGGTATCTAATATGATTTCAAACATGGTTCTCGTTGATGCTTGTATTAAAAATGTTACTGTTACTCTATGTTTCAAGAACTCCATAAGTCCGATCAGTAGCTCAATTATTTTTAGAAATTCCGTTAACGGGATGAATACTATCGGGCGACAGAGAGATTTAAAGTTAAGGCTAATATTCGGCAACTGAGCAATATAAGGCTAAGCCTATGAACTCAGCAGGATTGCATTCATGGCTGAAGACATTAGTTGCATTTCGAGGTATCCTCTCATGTCACAAACTTTGTGAATTTTCTGGATAAACCAATCAAACCTGGTCTTAGAAGCTTCACACATGGTTAATAAATATTACAATGATTACTCAGTAATTTAATCATTCAGGTGCATGATTTTGATAGAAGTAAATCAATCTGGAGAGGCGAGCGAATAAGCCGCTTAACTTTCCAGTGTTAAGCCTCTTTAGAAAAAAGAGCTTTATTATGGCAATTGTCTAACCATCAATAACAATAAATGTAGACTGCTTCTAAACAATAAATCAAGAAAACAAATATGTAAGCTAGACTATTGGTCAATGTGGACATTATTTCACGGCATTGCTAATGCCATTACATTATGTGAGCAATCGATACTGAACAATGGCTTCATTGTTCCCGAAAGATCGACGTATTATTGATTTTCGGCTATTATTACAATGAATTCAAATTGATATTTTCACAAAAATCAATAAACTATGGAGTAGAAACTTACTACTGGTATCCTTCCTCTTTAAATCATTGTGAAAAACTTAGTTAGTCATAATTTCCCCCATGTCTTGCAACGATTGTCAATCGATCCGTCCTACGCCGAGTTAAACAAGGAGCCTTATTGCGTGAAGGCAATGTAATTCTGATCGATGTACCATCTTGCATTATACAACCAGAAATTGCAAGTCGATTTCTTTATGCGATATTCTCGAATATTCTTTGAAGAGCGAGAAGGCCACTCAAGCTCGTGGTCATAATGGATTAGCCGAGTTGATCAACATCCTTTGAATTGAATGTTTATTCATGAAAATCTTTCATTAGATTCAATAAAAAGATCATATGCGTATTAGAAAGATCGCCATTGATTCATTATGCATGAAACTTTTGCTATCGATGCCTTACGGAGTAGATAGATTACGTGAATAAACCTGGTCAAAGGGAAAAATAGGGGAAGAAGGGGAAGAAGGCATAAGGTTTGAATACATCTAGCTCCATTAATGGTTTATACGATTGAGTGTTTTGATTTCTCAGACTAAGTCTGGGGTCAAAATTTCCATGAAATTAGCACATCTAGAAATGGAAGAAAATTACCACAAAACGAAAAATTTCACCTCAAAGAGTTGATAGATTTTCACGGAGTAAATGTTATACATAGTTTAAACCAGGTTATTTTGATAGCCTCTAGGAAATTATAGCTTATTTTTCAGTGAAATACCGGAAAAGCTTTAATAATTTTAAAATAAATACAACCGGCGTTCTAGGGCAGGGCATCTCAACTGTAAATCCCAATTCGATAACAAAAAATCTCTGATAGGCCGTAGGAAATAATAATTTATAGATTATTTTTCAATGAAATGCCGAAAACGTTTCAATAACTTAAATTAAAAAACAAATTAGCTAGCTGTCTAAGGCAGGCCCATCTTCAATTGTAAATCCAATTTAGGAGCAAAAAACCGTAACCTTGTAATCTTATATATGTGATAGACATGTAGTGATTTTTGTTAGTAAAGGAAAGAGAAAAGCTTCATTCACAATGATTTTGAATCTATTGGTATTTTCAATTTGGATTGCAATTGTTATTGCGAAAGATATATCAGGCGTTTTCACCAGTATTAGCTCCGTTGAATGGAAACCGGGGTCTAATTATGCCTATGCTGCTCCGTTATTTCCCAGTTGGTATATTACACTCAATTGGCAAATTGACGGTTCGGTAGCTTCACCAGGGGATACATTTTACTTGAACATGCCATGTGTGTTCAAATTCACTTCCACAACAACCACGATTAATTTAGTCGCTGGTACCACTTCGTATGCTACATGTACTATGAATTCTGGGGAACTCACTGTACCTTATTCGTCTTTGAATTGTGTTGTTAATTCGGGGGTAATATCCACTGGTATTTATACCGGTGATATTGTGTTTCCTGTAACCTTCAATGTCGGTGGGTCGGCACTTGCCAATGACTTGCAATGTGATGCTTACTTTTCTTCTGGTCCCAACACATTCAATAATGTTCTCACTTTCACTGATGGAACTAACAGTATTTCGACAGTTGCGCTGCAATTTCAATCGGGAACACCCAATACCGGGGGAGAAGACCCAAACAACTATGTCTACATGAATAGAGCTGTTTTAGCAACCAGACAGAATCAACATTTATTGATGAGTGGAACTTTTACCAATGGGATTAGTTCGGGAACTCTTGGATTTACCTTAACTCAACAAGGTCTGATCTCATGTAGTAATATCAATGCTGATATTACCAATCAACTCAATGCTTGGTACATGCCTTTGGCTGCTTCTACTAACTTCCAATATACCACCAGTTGTTCTACTCTGTCTTATACAATATCATATTCCAATATTCCTGCAGGTTATCGTGTGTTTATGAATATGTTGATTTCTGCAACAGTGGGATCTGCCATAACTATACAATACACCAACACTTATACTTGTGTAGGATCATCTAGAGCTACCAATAATGGGTTTACGATTAACTGGGGATCATACACAAACGGAGGTGTGAGTGGTTCTGGAAGCGCCAGTCAGGTTATCATTACTACAAGTACTTATACAGGTTCAATTACTCAGGTCACCACATTACCATATACTTCGAATGGAATTGAGACGATTGTGGTCAATGTACCTACACCTACTGTCACAGTTACTACCACTGTTCCAACTCCATATACCACTACAGTGACTGCTACTACTGGAGGAACTGCTACTTTTATTATTGGAGTTCCAACTCCGCTGACAACTATTACTAGTACTTGGACTGGTTCTACCATTTCAACTACCACTTTACCATTTACCACTGGTGGAACTAAAACTGTTGTCGTTGAAGTGCCTACGCCAACAACTACTGTTACTTCTACTTGGACTGGTTCAACTATATCAACAACAACTTTACCAGTTACTTCTGGTGGTACGCAAACTGTCGTGGTTGAGGTTCCAACTCCATCAACCACTATTACTAGTACTTGGGCTGAGAGTACAACTGGTACTACTACTTTACCATTTACTACTGGCGGAACTAAAACTATTGTGGTTGAGGTTCCAACACCTTCTACTACTGTTACTAGCACATGGACTGGTTCGACGATTGCAACAACTACTTTGCCGGTCACTTCTGGTGGTACCCAAACTGTCGTAGTTGAAGTGCCAACACCTGCTACTACTGTGACTTCAACTTGGACTGGTTCGGAGATATCGACTACCACTATCACTGCAACTGAGGGTGGTACAGACATAGTGGTGGTTGAGGTACCAACACCTACAACTACTGTGACTTCAACTTGGACTGGCTCGGATATCTCAACAACGACTATCACCGCAACTGAGGGGGGTACTGAAACAGTTATAGTGGAGGTGCCAACACCAATAACTACGGTTACTTCTACGTGGACTGGTTTGACGATTTCGACAACTACTATATCTGTGACTGAGGGTGGTACTGAAACGGTGGTAGCTGAGGTACCTACACCAACTACTACTATTACTACAACGTGGACTGGGTCTGACATCTCAACTTTCACTATTACTGCGACTGAAGGAGGAACTGAAACGATTGTAGTGGAAGTACCAACTCCAACAACAACGGTGACATCAACCTGGACTGGATCTTATATTTCCACGACAACTATTACTGCGACTGAGGGTGGATCGGCTACGGTGGTAGTTGAGGTACCTACTCCTACAACTACTATTACATCTACTTGGACTGGTTCGGAAATGTCTACTACTATAATCACTGCAACTGAAGGTGGTACTGATACGGTTGTTGTTGAAGTTCCAACCCCCACAACTACAGTGACATCTACTTGGACTGGCTCTGAAATGTCTACTACTACCTTACCTTTTAGTACTGGTGGAACATTAACAGTTGTTGTTGAAGTACCAACACCTACAACTACTATTACGTCAACATGGACTGTCTCGGAGATATCAACAACTACTATGACTGCTAGTGAAGGAGGTACTGAAACGGTGGTAGTCGAAGTTCCAACCCCTACGACCACGGTTACTTCTACCTGGACTGGTTCAGATATTTCAACTACAACTATTACCGCAGCTGAAGGTGGAACTGACACTGTGGTTGTTGAAGTACCAACACCAACAACTACAACTACTTCAACGTGGACAAGTTCAATTATATCAACAACTACTTTACTTTTTAGTACTGGCGGGACTTTGACTGTTGTCGTTGAAGTGCCAACACCAACAACTACGGTTACTTCAACTTGGACTGGTCTGGATGTATCCACTACTACCATAACTGCAACTGAAGGTGGCACTCAAACAGTTGTAGTTGTAGTACCCACACCAGCAACTACGGTCACTTCAACTTGGACTGGTCTGGATGTATCCACTACTACTATTATTGCAACTGAGGGTGGTACTGAAACGGTAATCATTGAAGTTCCAACTTCAACCACTACTGCGACATCTACTTGGACTGGTATAGATATAACAAGTACTACTATATCTGCGAGTGAGGGTGGAACCGACACTGTGGTAGTGGAGGTGCCAACCCCAACAACTACTATTACTTCAACGTGGACTGGTTCTGAAATCTCGACCACTACTATTTTGGCTAGTGAAGGTGGTACAAATGTAGTGGTGGTTGAGGTGCCTACTCCAACTGCTACTACTACTTCGACTTGGACTGGTTCCATTGTATCTACTACTACCTTGCCTTTTAGTTCTGGTGGAACATTAACTGTGATAGTCGAAGTGCCAACACCAACAACAACTGTTACTTCGACTTGGACTGGTTCGGATATATCAACAACCACTTTACAAGTTACCGAGGGTGGTACTGAGACAGTCGTAGTTGAAGTACCAACTCCCGTTACTACTATCACATCTACTTGGACTGGCTTGGAAACATCAACTTCAACATTGAATTTTACAGAAGGCGGTACTGAAACTATTGAAATATTGGTTCCAACTCCGGTCACTACTATAATTGTTGAAGGTTCTGTTTCATCTACTCTTACGACGACATTGCCATACACAAGTGGTGGTACTATCACTGTTGAAATAGAGGTACCAACCCCAGTGACTACGATCACGAGTACGTGGAGTGAGAGTACTACTGGAGTAAGTACTTTACCATATTTTAGTGGAGGCACATTAACTATCGAGATATTGGTTCCAGCACCATTGACAACTAACACATCTACTTGGACTGGTTTGGAAACATCAACATCAACTTTGAATTTCACTGAGAGTGGTACTCAAACAATAGAAATATTGGTCCCAACGGTTGTTTCTCTTAGCTCAACCTTTTCAGAGAGTTCGAGCGATTCGTCGTTTAGTTCATCCGCTGAGTCATCTACTGGTATTACCTTAGAGCTCCTCTCTTCGAGTAGTTATCTAACTTCTTCATCTGAGGTTGTTAGTAGTAGTATTAGCTACTCAAGCTACACCAGTCTGGAAGTATTATCTTCAACCGATTTTCCTACCATATCCATGCTGCTGTCATCCTCGGGGGTGTCTTCATCAGAATCAGAGACTTTAGACACTTCGTCTTATCTGTCGACGATAAAGTATTGGAATTCATCTTCTAGTGCGATATCAGAATCTACATGGTCATCATCTGAAAATTCGGTATCGATTGAAAGCTTCACATCGTCCATTTCACTGTTGTCTGATTTGTCGAGTACAATAGCTGGTGAGTCATCATCAAGTGTTCATCAAATTGAGAGTACAATCACCAGCTCGAGCATTGAAAATCACTCTTCTGAATCTTCAATTCCAATACCATCAAGTACGAATATCAACTCAAATATATCACCAACATCAACGATATCAATTGGTTCTAGTAGCACAAATGGACATAATCTGTTTTGGTTAAGTGATTTGACAAGTACGATAACTTCATCCACTCCGGGTTATTCAAGTTCAGATATCAATGATTCTGGTGACAGTTCATCGTCTGGTTCATATAATAGTTTGTCGAATTCAATGTCAATTACTAATGAGAACCCAAGCATTTCATCGCCTAGAACATCGACACCAACCGATTCATTGAATATCTCAGCATCCACTGTTGAATCCAATTCTTCCAATCCAATTCCATCTTCTGTTAAATCGGAAACCAATCCAATTCTATCTACTGTTGAATCGAAACCATCCAATCCAATTCCATCCACTGTTGAATCTAATATTTCCAATACAATCCCATCATCTGTTGTATCGGAAACAGCCTATACAGTGCCATCTACTATTCCTGGTGTATCTTCCAACTCAAATTCAACACCAAATGGTTTGCCCAATCCAAATGGTTCATCAACAACTACTCCAAGTACAATTGACACATCTATACCAAATGGGCCATCTTCAATCGAATCTGTTCCTAACACTCCAATTGTTTTACCTGGTACTAATTCACCATTAGTTACACCAGCTGATACTAATACAGCAAATGTTGTTTCTCCATCTACTTTGGCTACACCCAATTTGAATACCCAACCCACTCAGCCATCACAATTGCCAAATACCCCAGAAAATACAAATTCCGGTGCCAATTCCAATTCCAACACCAATAACACCCCAATTGCTTCGTCTACATTTGCCAGTTCTTACGCGACAATACCTACTACACCAGCAATCATATCTGAAGGCAAAGCTTCAAACTTCAAGATTAACATGTGGTTTTTACCAATGATTATGGTATTGTTATAAATTTTCGTTTTGCTATAAACTTTTTTATTGTTATAAACTTTCTGTATTGTTATAAACTTTCTGTATTGTTATAAAAATTGGTTCTTTCGTGTGTGCTTTTTATTATTTTCGTTGATTAATAATCTATATAGTTATTAATACATGTACAATTTATTAATTGTTTAAATCGCCATGACCAAGCAGGTCCGGCTATGTATTGCCCAGTGTTGACTCGCCTGATTAAAGTTTCTGACAAATTGTTACACGAATGATTGGCGTCAAATTTGGCCTAGTCATGAAAGATTCGCAATTGTGGATGCATCAAGGAAGCTGACTAATCTCACCAACTTTGTTTGTAGAAACAACAGAGAAAAGCTGGAGAAGCCAGTATATGGTGTCACCACTAGAGAGGAGGATGGTAGATGTCTCTACCACCAACCTGGTAGTGGTGGTGTTATTGGAAATTTTCTGAGATGGCGCCACAGTGAACTGACAAATCTGCAGCAAATGTGGCACTCGGCCCAAATAGGAAACCGGAATTTGCACCCAACTGTGGCACTCTGACTAATTATGGAGTCAAGGGTATATAAACAGAACAAATTCTAGAGAATAGACCAACAATAGCAATAGAAACAAAACAACATGGCACCAGTAGCATTAGTACAATCGAGATACGATCCATCACAATTCGATGCGAGTCATACCTCGGTGACGACAACGGGATCAATAACTGTATCTAAATCAAACCAAGAGGCGGCACAATACCCCGAGTTCTTGCCCACCTGGAACCCTCATGTCAAGTTACCTCCATTGAAACCATTCAATCATTACGATAAAGGAGTTTTGGGGAATGAAGGCTATCCTGATTTGTTAACTGGAGAGCACAAATCAAAGAAAATCACCCCAAAATTTGGTATTGAAGTAGACGGAGTGCAATTATCATCTTTAACTGAAGAAGGTAAGAATGATTTGGGTAAATTGATTGCTGAAAGGGGAGTGGTTGTTTTCCGTAACCAGGATTTTGCAAAATATGGCCCCGAGTTTCTCGTCAATTTCACTGAGTACTACGGCCCATTACACCAACATCCTACCTCTGGTACTCCCGAAAACTTCCCCCAGATCCATGTTTCGTTTGTCGGTCAATCGAAACAAGATATTTCCCAGACATTTGCTACGAGAACTAATAACATCCAATGGCACTCTGATGTTTCCTACGAATTGCAACCACCACACTACACCTTCTTCTCGGTGTTACAAGGCCCAGAGTGTGGAGGAGACACACTCTTTGCCGACACTGTTGAAGCCTACGCCAGATTATCACCAACCATGCAAAACATGTTAGCCGGATTACACGTCCTCCACACTTCAGAAGACCAAGCCAGCAACAACAAATCGCAAGGTGGGGTTTTACGAAGAGGTCCTGTTTCCAACATCCATCCTTTAGTTAGACAACATCCAGTCACTGGGAAAAAGTATCTCTACTTGAACCGAGAATTCGGCAGAAAAATCGTCGAACTAAAACAAGAAGAATCAGACGCTTTACTCCTGTTCTTATACAACCACGTTGAATCGTCGCATGATTTACAATTACGCGCCAACTGGGAACCAAACACGGTGGTAATGT
This sequence comes from Candida sp. Y128-05E, assembly GCA_037042355.1. Taxonomy (NCBI): domain Eukaryota; kingdom Fungi; phylum Ascomycota; class Pichiomycetes; order Serinales; family Debaryomycetaceae; genus Candida; species Candida sp. Y128-05E. The sequence continues at coordinate 13,046 of JAXQKE010000026.1, read as the reverse complement.
GGGACAATCGTAGAACTGTCCACACTCCAGTAATGGACTGGGACCCAGAAACTCCGTTAATCCGCCATGCCATCAGACTCTCTCCCCAAGGAGAACGTCCAGTCGAAGACTTACAAGACTTGAATAATTAAAAAAAAAAAAAAAAGAAAGTTAATGATAAACGAAGATAAAAAAGGTGGGGTTTTTTAGGTGTATAGTTTGATTTGGAAATGAATAACATGATAGTAACAAGATCTTTGTATTTGCCTTGTAAACGCCCTTTCCTTGTCTGTTTTAATCTGTTTATAATTCAAGGTAGCGCCGTCTCATCTTGCGCGTGAAATTCAGTAACATAAATTTCTTTCCATTTTACAACCAAACAACAATACGGTAAAAGCTATGAGTTGGTACACCAAAGATAATCCTAACATCACGGCACAGAACACGCTGCAGGATGGTAACAATTATGTTCAAGTTCCTTCCTCTTCACCTATAAAAATTACAGAAACTTCTACTAATAATGACTTGCAACCAACTAGTTTAAGAAATATGCAACAAAATGATTTGGACAAACAGAAACAGTTGGAAATGAAGAGAGACGCTATAAGAAATCATCCTGATTTTCCAATAATTAGAAAGAGGTTCTTTTATTTACAAGAGTCGGATATTTTTAAAGGGTTTGTAAAAGGTAGGGGAAACCTCAGGGAAATAACTACCTGGTTGACGGAGAATTATAATAGGAATGAGATCTTGGCGGGGTTGAATCAACAAGAACAAATGGCCCAGCAGGAGAGACAGCAGCAGGAGTATTTTAGAAAACAGGAGATGTTTGAGAGGATGAAGAGGGAGTATGAAACCAACGGAGTTGATACCAACGGAGTTGGTATTAATGGGGCTAGTATGGTCAATGGAGTTGGTGCTAACGGACCTGGAATGGTTAATGGAGGGGGTATGGGGCAGCAACAGTATCCACAGCAGCATGCTCAGCAGTATCCTCAACAACAGCAGTTTCAACAACACCCACAGCATCAACAGCACCCTCAATATCAACAGCAACATCCACAGCAATTCCAGCAGGGTCCACAACATCAGCAGCAGCTTCCACAACAGTATCAACAATTTCCACCACAGCAACAGCAACAACAGCTCCCACAACAGCCTCACACATTGCCCAACTTAGAAATCTTCCATGAAGAAGAGTCACCTATCAAGGGCAGGGCTAGAACCAAAACAGTCATGTCACCGCAAAATTCTCCAGAAAAGCCGTACACCACAAAAGTTGAAGTCAAAAAGAAGATCTCCATTCTCGATAAATATAAATTCAAACCAAAACCAGATAATTTTAGAGCTTTTGAGGTTGATACCCAGCCCAAAAAGAGAAAATTGGTGAGATTATCGTCTTTGAATGACTCGTCTGCTAGCACTACACCAGAACCGTATAACAATTATGGCGCTCCAATGATTCCAAACTTACAATTTCGTAATTTCAACCCTCAACAACAGCAGCAGTTTCAACAACAACAGTTTCAGCAACCACAGTTTCAACAACAACAACAACAACTCTTTCAGCAGCAGTATCAACAAAACTTCCAACAACCGCAACTCGTTAATGATAACGAAGAAGAGATTGATGAGTTGGAAAGATTGGAACAGAAAATTAGACAGAATAGAAAAAGAAAGAATACCAGAAACATTTCTGATGACGATGACGATTTGTTAGACGATGACAACGATTCAGACTCAATGTCTGAAGAAGAAGAGGGTGGCTATAATGGCGGTCTTACTGCAAACGACGCCCGAGTGGTTGAATTCATCAATAACGCCCCCAACCAAGAATTGATTGAAATTTGTAATATTGAACCTGCGGTAGCAGATTTAATCATTGAACAACGTCCTTTTGAGACCATTTATCAAATTTCAGAAAATGATTTCGATTTACCAGATGAACCAGCCAAACCAAAGTCCCGTAAAAGAAAAACTTTAGGTTTAAGAATTGTCGAACAAACTTCGAATTCGTTGAAAGGGTACAAGGCTGTCGATTCGCTTATCAAGACCTGTTCCGAATATGGTGATTCGATTTCTAAACAAATTGCCGACTGGGGTGTAACGGTCACTGGTACTGGGGAATTAGATTTGGTTGAACTTGACCCGGTAAATGATGAAGTTAAAGTAGAAGTGGAAGATGAAGAAGAGGCAGATGAGGATGTCGTTGTCAAATCTCGTAAAACTAAAGGATTGAAGTACATCAAACACAAACCAGCTTTGATGAGCGATGAGATCACTTTAAACAATTACCAACAAGTAGGGGTAAATTGGTTGAACTTATTATACCAAAACAAATTGTCGTGTATATTGGCAGATGAAATGGGTTTAGGTAAAACATGTCAAGTCATTTCATTTATGGCTCATTTGAAGGAGACCCAAAAGAAGAAGGGTCCACATTTAGTTGTTGTTCCAGCATCTACTATTGAAAATTGGATGCGAGAATTTAACAAGTTTTGCCCAGATATTGTTGTTCAAGCGTATTATGGAACTATGAGAGAAAGAGAAGATTTACGTATGGAATTAAAAGGAGCAGAGTTTGATGTTTTGGTCACCACTTATTCTTTAGCCGCTGGTTCGTCTGCCGATTTCAAATTTTTGAGAAACCAAGCTTTTGATATTGTTGTTTATGATGAAGGTCATTTCTTGAAAAATTCAGGAACCGATAGATACGCCAAATTGATGCGTATGAGTGCCAGATTTAGATTATTATTAACTGGTACACCATTGCAAAATAATTTAAAGGAATTAGTTTCATTATTATCGTTTATGCTTCCAAAATTATTTACTGATAAAAAGGAAGATTTGCAAGGTTTATTTAATCAAAAAATGGGTACCGTTACTTCATCAGCAACTTCAACACCAACTACACACAATCCATTGTTGGCGCAACAAGCTATTGATAGGGCGAAAACGATGATGACACCTTTTGTATTGAGACGTAAGAAGTGTCAAGTGTTGCAACATTTACCTGCTAAGTGTCATGAAATTATTGATTGTACATTAACCGATGTGCAAAAGACTATTTACGATGACGAAGTTCTGAAAGCTAAAGCAACGAGAGCCGAAAGAGAAAGACGTAAGTTGATCACAGATAAAGCTGAATTAGAAAGACTTAGAAATGATCCTATTCCAAACTCGACTAATGTCTTAATGGCATTAAGAAAGGCATCATTGCATCCGTTGTTATTTAGAGTAATTTACGACGATGCGAAATTGAAGAAAATGGCCAAGGCTATTCGTGAAGAGCCCGAATATGTGGAAGCCAATGAAAAATTTATATTTGAAGATATGCAAGTCATGTCCGATTACGAATTAAACAATTTATGTGAGAAATTCCCAACTACACTTAGAAAGTATCAGTTGAAAGACGATGATTTCTTAGCCAGTGGTAAAATTACCGAATTTTTGAAATTATTGAAAACAATTATTGAAGATAGAAAAGAAAAAGTGTTGGTGTTTTCTCTCTTCACCCAAGTTCTTGATATTTTGGAGAAAGTATTATCGATAGCCAACTACAAATTCGTCAGATTAGATGGTGCTACCTCCGTTGAGACAAGACAAGATATTATCGATTCATTTTATGAAGAAGAAAACATTCCAATCTTCTTGTTATCGACAAAAGCAGGTGGGTTTGGTATCAATTTAGTTGCGGCTAACAATGTCGTTATTTTTGATCAATCATTCAACCCCCATGATGATAAACAAGCTGAAGATCGTGCCCATAGAGTCGGCCAAAAGAAAGAAGTCACTGTTTATAAATTGATTGTCAAGGACAATATCGAACAGAATATCTTACATTTGGCAGAAAACAAATTACAATTAGATCAATCAATCAGTGCCGATGATGCTGGCAATGATAATAAATTTGAAGAAAAAACCGCATCCTTATTTGAACGATTATTGGTTTGAACATAAAACGAACAATATGAAATAAATATTAATACATGAATATAGACTAATCCTTTGTAGCTTCTATTTTGCATTCTTCTTAAACGGTGTTTCAATTTTCATTCCCAATTAGGAAGTCTAGATTAAAGGTAGCGCCGTAATCTCGATGATCTTTCGGGCTCTATAGTCCACTATGATCAGAGCCAGAATTGAATAAAACGACTATAACATAAGAATGCTTGGGATAAATAGACTGTTGATTGGAAGTTTACGGAACTATAAGTTCCAACAACCACTCTTACGAGTTTCATGGCGAAACCTTTTCATTCAGACAGCTGAAACTCCAAATGAACATGCTTTGAAATTCATTCCATCAATGCCAATCTTGGGAGAGGGCCAAACACGCGAGTTTTTGAGTGGGAGAGAAGCTGCTTGTTCACCGTTGGCTGTGAAATTATTCTCTATCGATGGAATTCGATCGGTTATGTACGGACCAAACTTTATAACTGTTGAAAAATCAGGTAATGAATGGGCCTTATTAAAGCCAGAAATCTTTTCGATATTAAATGAATACTTGACCAATGGTACTCCCATTTTCTCCGAAGAAACCGAACTCTCCAATGATATGGAAATCGACGAAAATGATGATGAAGTTGTTGCTATGATTAAAGAACTTATTTTCACCAGGATAAGACCTGCAATTCAAGATGACGGTGGAGATATTGAATTTGTTAAATTCAGAGAAGAAGATGGTACTGTCTTTTTGAAATTGAAAGGAGCTTGTAGATCTTGTGATTCAAGTTCAGTAACTTTGAAAAATGGTATTGAAAGTATGTTGAAACATTATATAGAAGAGATTCAAGCAGTCGAACCTTTTGAAGAAGACGAAGAAGAGCCTATTCCTGTTGAATTCGAAGCTGCCACAATTCAACCTTTGAAACGAGTCGGCGAATCACCAGCATAATAGTAATGGGTTATAAAAGTAAGGATTGGGTTTGTTTTAGTTTTATTGTATATATTAAACCAAGATGTACATTAAGTTAGAAAATTTATGTATTTGTCAATACTGATTATAAACATGTTCTAACCAAGAACTGGTTTCGTCAAACAAATAACCAAGTTCCATATCAATTTCTGAACTGAGTATGTTTCTCATTTTGATTGGAGGAACATAAATATTCCGATAATTATCAAATTCAGCAAATCCATACGACGGTGCTTTTTGAATAGCAAACGAAGACTGGATATTTAAAGATGTATTATCAGGAAATGAAATAGTTTTGCCATTGGTTTTCAATAAAGCTTTCAATGCTGAATTCAAATTTTTATAAAACACAAACCCGATTTTGTCATGTAATCTTTTGTTGTTTCCATTATTTCGATTGATCAATTTAGCGGAATTAACTTCACCATATTGTGACCAAAACTTTAACCATAATTGGTTATTATTGTCAAAGATTTGGGCAATATTTATCACATATAAATTTGTTTCTTGATAATTAATTGATTGGGAAAAATTACTGATTTGGAACCACGGATTGGGATAATAAATCGCAAGCGGTAAACCAAGATAAATCGAGTTCAAATTTTTGAGTAGGTGATGATTATGTTTTAGTTGAGCAAAATCGATTTGTAACCCTTCCGGGTTCAATTCAAATTCGGATTCATCAGTAAATAATGAAAAATCAATCAGCTGGAAATTTTGCCAATCGATATTATTTAAATTCAATAGTATTCGAAGACATATTTCAGTCAAGTTTGGTAAATTATTTTTGAATTTTATAAAACCAACATGCAATTGATCATTTATAATTGGGAAATATATTGTATCAATGGGTGCAAAAAATTTGAATTTCATGATGAAGGTCTTGAATTGATTTAATGTAAGACTTTGCGGAAAAAAATTAGACAAGTTAGACAACACCAACGTATCGCAACTGAATTTATTAGTACCATTATTCAGGGTTCGATTGATATATTTATTAGCATAAAGTGGAATTTCCTGGTTTTTATTAAATTGATTTTTGAATCCTGGTTGATTTTGAACCAGGGAGAGATTTTCGATTAAATGGTTCGAATCAAGGTGGTTGGAAAACTTCAAGATACAGAATGAAGATGAATGTGGTGCGACTTTGATAAAGAGTTTAGTCTCTTGTAAGGTTTTGAAATGAGTTAATTGGTTGATGTAATTGAAAAATGGATTTTTGTTGTCAAGAATAATTGATTTATCCGTCTTCAAGTCATTATCCAAGGTTGGAATTATCAATTGAGGACTAATATTCTTCATAAATACAATTAAACCTTCATTAGATTTGTAAACTGGCTCGAATTCAATTTTCAATGATGATAACTTATACATGAAGGACTCAATGGCTTGCTTGTCACCATTAATGATATTTGTTTCATCTAGTGATAAATTAGTGAATAAATTCCACTGTACAATTGGTAAATCTGACGAATTCTTAATGATTAGTTGAATTTGATTATCATTGATATTGAGGTTTTTGTTCAATATATTAATTAAATCGTCTTCATCGGAACCATTATGATTTATTTCTTTACTTATCTCTTGATTGGCGTAACTGGGTGACTGCTTATAAGCATTATGATCATCCAGGCTATCGATTGAGGTAGTAGAGTCTGAAATGGATATACCCGATCTGGTCGACCCTATTGAGGAAGTACTGTCTACCCTCAGTTTTGAAGAATCTCGAGAAGTAGAGTTACTAGAGGAGTTGGATTTATCCAAAGAATCAGTTGATCCACTTAAATTGATTTCCTCTGGTAGACGATCAGTTGATTCACTAGAATTGGTATTATCAGGGAAACAGTCCGTAGATTCACTGGAATTGGTTTCATCTGGTAAACAATCAGATTTACTGGGATTCATTTCATCCTGTAAACAATCAGTTGATTCAGTGGAAATAATCTTATCTGGCAAACAATCGGTTAATTTACTGGCTGAATCAAGCTTCAACCCTGCCAATTGAGTCAAATCGCCCATATCAGTCATTGTAAAAGAAAACACCAGAAATCAAAAATATAATAAAACGACGATCCCTTAAAAGACTACCAACTATTCTTAATTCCCAATCAACCTTTACTGCAATAACCAATTCAATAAAATATTTTGCAGCCAAATTCAAACCCCGGTAAGTCACACGTGACCAAAATTTAAAAATTATCAAAACTTTGAAATTGGCAATTTAATCAACTAAAGTGAATATAATAACAGGTCAAGTATAGACCAATGGGTGTTTTGAAGATATGATATTCTTAAAACTGTGACCAAGCAATGAGCACAAATGATAGGTTGACGTCAATTAGATTTAGTGAAATCGACGGATGATCCTAAAGATTGACTAACAATATAACCAACAAGTATTGACTAACAATATAACCAACAAGTATTGACTTTCCAAGCAGATGTATTTTAATAATCACAAAAGTTAGTGGTTAAAAAATAAAATACCAAGAAAAGTGAGATAATATTTAATAACCAGTTAATACTAACCAATGATGAGTAATAAATGTAATTAGTTTACTCAATTCTAAGTATATCACTAATTGAACAAATATCACACCTTAAATATTTATACTTTAGAAAGTCAATTCAATAATCAATTGATACACCAAAACAATTGATAATTCAATATGTCAAAAACTCTGCTTCCCACTTATTCCGGGTTCTTTGCGAATCCAAAATAATCGTACGATACTAAAAGTTCTTGTTAGTAGTAACAAAAGTATATTTTGTAGTATTAAGTAAATATAATTGTATTCTGTCGTACTTTCTATATTATATCCTTGTTTTCCCCTTGTTTAATAAATTTCCCACTTCGTTTGTAAAAACACCATCCCACCATTTAAATATGATTACATAATTATATTTTCTTGTATTTTCTTTTAGTGGCATGATTACAACTACGAGATTAGACCAAGAGGAGTATACTATAGTAATTAATGGAGGACAAGGGAAGGGTGTACCATATACTATTTACATAAACCAAGTTAATAATACAAACTCTGGTAATTACATTTACTCTATAGGTCCTGCAACTACTTTACTAGTAGAATCAGAATTAAACAATATTCAACAATTAGCTAGTTATTTACAAAAGAAACTATGCAAACCCATTTACTTAAATGTTAATGGGGAATTTCCTAGTGTAGTGCAGACTTATAGAGTTTTAGTAGAGATTATTGAAAATTTATAGTTAATATATATATATATATGCAATATATATTGTTATTAGAATAGTGTAGGTTTGATAGTGTGGGTGGGTGGGAAGGTGGTTAATGTTTAGATTGGAGAGTTAGGAGAGTTGGTTTATTTTAATGTTTATTTTATTTTGTTTTTATTCTTGATTCTCTTTTTAGTTGTTTAATTCCAATGCGACTATTGATTAATATTAATCGCTAATTTTTATAGTCAATGGAGGTATTAATCAGTTGCAACTACTTCAATTATATTTGATATCTCAATTGTATCAATATGTTTGCTTACATGATTTATTTTGACTTATTGTTGGAGTATTATACTGTCACAATCATTTCTTGGTTGGTAAAATCATCGCCTTTGGGTTATTTCAATCGATTAGTTGGGAATAGATAAAAGTATCTTTAGTCAAATATGCCTTGCGTTTTACCCGGATACTTGTCTTTGGAAATATTGTTCATGTTTTCCATATAAACACCACCGGAGTTGACACCAACGAAGTTGACACCAACGAAGTTGGTGTTAATGGAGTTGGTAATGGAGTTGGTAATGGAGTTGGTAATGGAGTGTTTGCACACAAAAAAAAGATATTGCCACACTCCAATTGTTGGCTGGATTCAAATTCATCGCCATTGGATTATAATTATGATTTGCTTAGTTTGGGATAGATCCAGGCATCTCTTGACGTTTAGTTTGCTTACTTTATGAAATATTGACCATATTTTCCATATAAACACCACCGGAGTTGACACCAACGAAGTTGGTGTTAATGGAGTTGGTAATGGAGTTGGTAATGGAGTGTTTGCACACAAAAAAAAGATATTGCCACACTCCAATTGTTGGCTGGATTCAAAATTATCGCCATTGGATTATAATTGTGATTTGGTTAGTTTGGGATAGGTCTAGGCATTGGAATAGTCAAGCATGGTTTGGTAGGGACGTTTAGTTTGCTTACTTTATGAAATATTGACCATATTTTCCATATAAATACCAACTCCGTTGGTGTTAATGGTGTTGGTAATGCAAAAAATGATATTGTCACTCCCAATCAGGTTTCAAATTGTTGCTTGGATTCAAAATCATCGCCATTGGATTATAATTGTGATTTGGTTAGTTTGGGATAGGTCCAGACATTGGATTAGTCAAGCATGGTTTGGTAGGGACGTTTAGTTTGCTTACTTTATGAAATATTGAACATATTTTCCGGTTGTACAAGTGTTTCTGGACCAATAGATCTATTATCGCTTGGATAATCTAGTCTTGGGCGACAACACAATTAAGTACTACCAACATACATGTAAATTGTACAACTATTAATTTAATAGGTTGGCAATGGCGATTTCGGCATTTTCATATCAATACGCGGCATTATACCCTGAGTCACAACATGATTACCCATCTTGACTCAATCGATGTTTATGAAGAATTAGCATCCACTCTGGACGAGATTCAGGTAATATTTGCTGAAAATATCTGGCCTTTATCAAGTTCTTCAAACCGATGGCCATCCCACATGGTATGAACAAAACGCCAGTTTTTTTTTTCAATTTGGTTATATGTTTGCTAAATACATTATCCCCATTATCAACAATAGCTTCCATCAAAAGGATCGTTTTCTTGGGCAGAGTCATGAAATTACAATTACACATATACCCATCACTGATTCCTCGGGATCCCATCGAACAAGCAAATACTGGCGGTGTTAAAAGGAGTTATTTTACTTTATATAATGCTCCATTATTGTGAGACGCTCCTTCTCCATTATAGGTCATTAATGAGCGGGAAATATCCCATACAAGCTAGAGGCAAAATAATGACTCTTTACTAAACTTGAATGACATTTACCGCCAATAACTCCCTGTTTGGAGTTCGGTAAAATGTACATAAACAGAAAAGTTACCACAATTCATGGCTCTATTGCTGATTAATATGCGTTTGTTGCTACTAGATTTCATTGTTCTTCGTTGGTTTGGCTCATTTAAGTTGAACAAGAAAAAGCTGTCGATGGTTAATCTGATGGATTATTCTTTCCCTGGAAGCATCGCAATATGTTATCAATGGAATATGGTATTGTATTCTGGTTAAAAATCCATTTATTGTGCTACAAGATGAAATCACTATAGTTTCCGCTTTTGTGAAATATATTCAGCGTATTCTTTTCCAATTGGTATAAATTCAAGGGAGCTTGTCACATTGTCAATTAACCAAAAAATGGCAGATAGAAAGCGTCAGAAGATTGAACAAGATTTACCCAATAAATCTACAAATCAAGTGGCTACTAAACGCTCTTCAGCTAACTTACAAGATTTACCAGATGAGTTGATCCAAAAGATATTTGGCTATTGTAGTCTTGGTAATGAACTACCATTGGTGAATAGCTACTTCAATAAATTACTCAAGTTTGATCCAAATTATAAAGGAGATGGAGCATGGAAGAATAGTTCATTGGCTATGGAGGTGATCAAAGATAATTATCTTGTATCTTTGAATCAAAAGCTAGACTTTAATGAAATACAAAAATCCATAGACTCATTTAAAGATTCTATACAAGTGTATGAGGAGCAATATAGCGAGTCTCGTCAGCTGTATTCAATGAGATATGAGTTGGTGTTGTTTGAATGCAGTATACGAAGATTCAAAAAACGGAAGTATGGACTTTCTTCAAGTGCTTTATGTCACAAAGCTATGTCAGTGCGAATGTTGGATCAAGTAAAGAACCGATTTCCTGGGGTGGTGATACATTCACCAGAGATTTTGCAATTGGAAGTTGAAATTCGTAGGAATTATTGTCTGATTTCCTATGGTTTAATATCTTACCATGACAATATACTAAAAGAAACTGTCAGAAAAAAAAGAAACCGACCACCAGAACCAAAGCCAAACAGCGATTCATGCATCGTACACAAGACTCTATGGTCTCTATCGGATCCGCTAGGAATTTTAGTATCCCCGATTACAATAACCAAGTGTGGAATAGATTTTGATGGTGATTCGATTCTCAAGTGTAAGAAACATATTCCTGTTGAACTATATAGAGATGGTATAACTCTGGATAGACAATGGGAACTAATCATTAGACTACAAAAGTCGAGATTTGATATTCAATTTGTTGAAACCCTAGTTTTACAAACTCTCAAAAATTTCCAGCCCGCCAATTATCAAAAGATCAAGTTTCAAAAGGTTACGATAAAGGACATTTTGCTTCACGCTCTTAAGAGAATCAGATTTAATAGAGGAGCTATCATTGACGAATTGAAAAAATTAATGTTTGCTTATGATGGAGTTGAGCGAGATTTAGAAGTCAACAGTGCTCAACAAGGTATTTATGATGATATTAAAGATTCTTTAGAAGCATTAAATAAGAAAAGAAAGAGATCCACACGAATAGGGTGATCAATTGTGCCACATACTTTGTAGTACATTGAGGTATATTCTGAATTGACTAAGAATTCAATTGAAAATTGATACGATAAACGGTATTCTTTGTGAATGTAAATTGTGAGGGTAGAATGAAGTCTGGAGTTCGATTCAATTTCTATGCCAGTTAAATATCCAATTTCAGCCGCACACAATAGCACACATCAATGGCTGCAAAAAATGAATTGGATTATGGCAGCAATACACCTGTAACCTTCAGATTGCAGATGTATATGATATAATATAGTATATACAATATAAATATCCTCTAGAATTGAAGGTATAAAATATACACTCAAAATGGATGTTATATATTACCCGCTCTTTGAGTCTCAATAAATTTACAAATGGGAAATCACTTTACCACATTTTGATAACGACTTCTTTCACAGTTAATACTTATGAGCGGTCGACAAAATATCTCCAGAAAGCGTCGAAGATCAATTAGCGCTGAAAGAACCAACACACGTCAAAGATTAGAGCCCAGAACTCACATCATCCCTGGTCAGGTTGAAGATGTGATAGAAAGAGAAAACATACGCGAAGAAGAAGAAGGTGAAGGAAAAGGGGGAGACGGTGGCACTGATGATGAAGGAGATTATAATGATGATCAGGAAGAGCCCCTGGATTATGAGGTAGAAGATGACGATGATGAAGATTCTGACGAAACCGATTATGAGGGTCATGAGGAGGCAGGATTTGATAGAGACATTATGTGGCGGGAGTTGAAGGAGATAAACGAAGATGTCTTTGTATTGGAAAGGGCCGAATCATACGTCTTTGAACTACTCAAAAATGAAGACATAGTCAAACTGAATAACCAATTTGAAGAATTGGTCACAAGGTATAACAGATGTGTAATGGATAACGCTAACGAGCAATTTCGTGATCAGATTCAACAGAATTTCAATTATTTTAGAAATATCATGAGTGATCTCTCAACCGGGAGGCTTGTAGTTCTTTTGTCAGTATTGGACAATAAGCTTGCTACTAGGAAAGTAATTAGGAGAGTCACTGAGAGAGTGCCAACTGTGACATTCACTTTTTCTACCCACAGAAATTCAAAACCGCTGGCCAAGATGAGACTTCATGCTTTGGAGGATGCAAAATTAGAAAGAACCCGCCGGCGTGCCTACCTTGAGGTTTGGCATACCATTATGGAGAATTGGGTGACAAGATTGGAGAGACATCCAAGGGATGGAGATCCAATTATAATCGACTCTAAGGAAGTAGTTACAGAAGCTAATTCCATATTGAATAAGCTGGAATGGGCTGTGAGACAACAACACGAGCCATTCACGGTCGAAGATTGTTTATTGTTGTTCAAACCCAAAATGTTTGGTCATCAACCACCGTCACGAAAGCGATAGTTAAAGGATTACTAAAGCAACATGGTGTTAGAATCCGGATAATAATTATGATAGATCCGGAATAAATAAAAAATATACTTGAATGTAGATCTTAGCCACTGCTTAGTAGTAAATATTATTGAATAAAA